>VZRX01002138.1:0-93655 GCA_013398075.1 Notiomystis cincta
ATTATACATTATACATTATATATACATTATATTATAAATTACACATTATACATTATATATAATTACATACACTTATATGAAATTGTATATGAAAACCCTTCCATAGGGGCTTAATGTTATGAATATTCTCTTCTCTCTAATGCTGTAAAAAAGGGGCAGGTAGTGTTTCCTTTATTGTCCTCCTCAAGGATAGCCATAAATAAGACATATATTATCTCTATTTGGTTATGGCTTCTCTCAACCTATAAATTCACTCTGTTACTGTTTACCTATCTTTTGAATTCTATGCAGTCAGCTCCTCTACTTTTTCTTCTTGTGCACTTTACCCTTTCTCACTGTTAATCATGCCTCTTCTTCAGACTGCTCCATACGTTTTCCACTTATCTGCCTTCCTATTGTAGTATTTCCTGTGCTGATGCTGAGTAATGTTTATGATCCAGGACTTCTCTGTCACCACTGTTATCATAGGAGGTCATCACCTGTCCTTTTTAAAGCCTATGTCTTCAAGTGAATGTTGAAAAATTTAAGGTGGAAATTCATGTTGGATGTTTTATCTAAGAAACTCAGATGTTTTTATTAAATCTAGATGGGTTAATATTGTTTATAAATCATGCTATCCTGATTATTCTCTCAAACATAAGAATATAGGATTACCCCTATATTTTCTACCAATGGATGAAGATCTGAATTCCTCCAAAGACTGAGTTTTTGGAAACCAGGTTTTGATTGAGTTATATGTTAATCCTGGATCCATAGATAAAGTAAAAATGTGGAGATTATTAAGCTTTTTTCAGATGCTTTTAAATATTGGACTCCTGTCATAATGCTTATGCTCTATAAACATGGCTTTTGAAATATTCACAGTGTCAAAAGAACTGCATAATTTGTTGCTAAATGAGAGATTAATATCTATTACGATGTCTGAAGTTCAGTAATTCCCTTGTATTTGTGGAAAGAAGTGCTACAGCTTCAAGGGTATGGTCCCTTTCTAGAAGTTTGCTAGAATTTGTTACATTTTTATTCCTTTGAAACTGAAGGGAAGTGTAGCTGAGGGCTTGCAAAAACCGCTGGAACAGGAACTGCACGTCTACAAGTTCACACTAAAATATCTATGTTTTTTAAACTTCTTATTTTTTTAAATACAAAGATGGTTTACTATTATAGGATGTGCAAGTGACAACACACCTTTCTGTTCTGATCATTAAAACTAAGCAAGTCCAATTTGTTTCCTCATCTTAGAAACTATGATGAACAGGATGCTTAACAGCTCAACAAGTAAACAGATTGACCTGTTGACACATCTTGTAGTAAATATCTCTTCCTGTGTGTTACTGGACCGTTTCCAGCCTTTTGACTCTGTAGAGAAATTGGAGGAGAAGGCTCATGAACTCATGCAGGAAAATAATCTTTTGGCTAGTAAGTACCTTGTGTAAAATGCATTTTTACAGAAAACTTGAGACTTTGTTGTTGTCTGTGTTTATTGGTAAGGTAGGTTAAGGTTACACAGTTTCAAAGTGTGCATTAAATCACATATAATACAGTCAAAATGAAGCACATTTGAATGCTCTAATGTAAACTGGAAAGACTAATTATATTGTTTTATCTGTGGAATGGCCAAAGGAATCCTTGGAGTCTCTTATTTCTATCAAAATATTTAAAAGAACGGTCATAAATATATAAAGAAGAAAAAGATAAAAAATGTGGAATACTGAGGAAATGCAAAAAGATGACAGGATCATCTAGTTAATCGAGTTTACATCCTTTCAAAATTTATTTTTTATATTCTTGACGTTTCAAAAAGGAGGAAAGAAAGGAGTTTTGGCAAGATTTACTCTTAAACCAACACCTCAGAGAAATTAGCCTGTTTATTCAGAGTAAATAAATTGTTAAGGAATTTGTTTTCTTCCTTGGGATTACACTTTTTGTGTTTTTCCTGTGTTATATGCTTATTGATGAGAATCAATTAATTTTACAAAAGGTTTTAAAAGGCAAGAACATTTGTCTATGTCATGCAAATGCTCTATGTTGCATGTAGCCTTTCCGAAAGAGAGGCCCTCTTAAGTCTATGAAAAGTGTTCCACAACATTTTCCCACTGTTGTTTTGGGTTTTTTTGTCCCCTTTATGCCTGTAAATATACAACAGAAGACATGAGAAAGCACTTTTAAAGAGGGAAACTGCTCAGTCTGGAATCCCATGCTTGTTTTGTGATCTGCAGAGTACCCTGGAAATTGCCACCCTCTATTCATATAAAACAAACAGGCCATACCTTGAGATAAGGAAAATTGCTCAGGGGTACTTTGGAGAAGACAAACTGTCTCTTCAAGGAAAGAAATGGACGAATAAATCTTGGCCCTTAGAAAACTGAATTATCAAATTCTAGATCCATTTTGCTTCCACTTCCCTAGGGAAGGGTCATATGCTAATATAAACCAGGACATTTCCTGTGAGTATTTTTCAGTACTGTGGCCTTATTATGTCTTCACATTATTAGAGAGAGAGAAGATGGCATTGTAAGGAACCTGATGTGTCCAACATGTTACATGCTCTGATGTGGGCACACATTCCTCTGCATAGAAAGATGTTAAACTGGAATGGCATTTTCCATTCTTTGTGGTCTTCAGAGCCTTTACAGCTTCATGGAATGTCTTAGAAAATCAACTGTTTGTGTAAATGGGAAAATGAGATTGGTCATTTGAAAGAAATCAGCTTTGCAGTAAAGTACTTTGTATTTTGTTATCTTTCAGAGAACCAGACGGTAAGTAAGAAATCTTTCCCTTTTCCCAAGGAATAGAAGGGCAGCATTTTCATTTAACCAGAAGTCCTAAAAAGTCTGGGTCACCCAAAAAGAGAACACAAGCAGTTTCACATATTTGGCTTTGTCTTTACAGCTACATATTAAGCTTTCGTCTCTTTGGTTGGAGTTTTTATTCCTTTATACAGAGCTAGAGAAAACAAACATGCAAATTCTGCTGTGCTGAAGTAGAAATTTTGCAATTGACTTGAAGATTAATATCAGAGTAAATTTTAGTGGTTTGGTACTGTTTACTTTGTCATCTACTTATGGAAGTTATTATCCTTTGATGCACAAATTTTATGGCTGCTGCTTGTACTGTGGAACTGATATCAGTGCCCCAAAAAGGGTTAAATGGGGATGCAAAGAGAAGACTTCAGTTCAAAAGAAGACAAATCACCTCAGATAAAAATGATTGTTACAAACTCATTTATCATGTGAATAGTCTTTTACATTTCATATTCATGAACGTGAAAAATGTGTCTTTGAAACCTGCCATTTTTGGGCTTGGGATCAAGAAAGTTTGGAGGCCTGCCCTGACAGATTAATGCACCCTATATCATGTGGTAATTAGCCATGAGTTAGCTATGAAAATAGCATAAATTATATAAGCTTGGTTATGAAGCTCCCTTTCTTGTTGTGTCAGGTGTCATCTTCAGTACGCCAGAGGACAAGAAGCAAGATTCTAGCAGCCTTCCAAGACACATTTCATATACAATTAGAACCAGTGTTCTCTACAGCATGAGAACAGATTTGATTAAAAACCCAACATGGAAATCCCACCCCCACAAGTTGCCAGCTGATGGGTTTAAATACAACCATGTCTTTATTCCTCTTCAAGACATGATTGAAAGGGCAGTGATTTCAGCACAGACTGGGACAGACACCTCAGAGACAGCAATTCAGGTGCAAGCCATTCCTTACCCTTGTCATACCAGTGATCTGTAAGTAAACTTTCAGCTTTTTAATTTGATGCATTTTCCTTGTTAGATTAGTTCCGGAGAACTTGAGATCCTACTACTGTGGATGAATTTTTAGTGGATGAATTTATATCTCCCCACAGGATTAAACAAGTACAATCAATCCCAGAGTATTACAGCATAGCAAATATTGTCTAACAGCTGTGTTTAACATAACATATTATACAATGTTTGTCTGGCAAACAGCCCCCTCACAAAATGTTTGCAGCCATAATGTGGAGTAGTCTGCTGGACAGAAGCTGTGCCAACATTGTGTGCAATTAACTTAGATTATTCTAAGAGATCCCTTTTAAATCCTTAGTTGTCCTGTCCACAAGCTGTAAATTGCTCCCTTAAAGGGTGAAGCTGATGAAGAAAAAAATTGTAGGTTTATTCTCTGTAAAACCATCAAAACATTCCAACTATTAGATTTAAAAATTATTCAGTAGTAAAAGTTGACTGGGGCGTGTTATCCCTCGCTGTCCAAATATATTACTTTGCCATTGACACTAATCTGAATTTGGTTTGACTTTAAAGGAGCCCCAAAGATTAATTATGTCAGTTGTATTGTTTAAAATATTATAATTATTATAATTATTTAATTATTATAATTATAATTACTATTAATACTTTAAACAATACATACATACAGCTTTTTATATAGAAAACAAGTAATTCTAACTAGAACAGGAATAAATCTTATTGTTCATGTCAGTTCTTATTTTGTGCATATTTTGAGAACAGTTCCAGTGTTAACCTATTAACATTCTGCTAGAAAATAGTTTATCCTTGGGGACTGAGAACTCTTCATGTATGTTCTTTCACAGATTCTTGAACAACATAGGGTTTTTTTTCCCACTTATGATGATGTTAACATGGATGGTTTCAGTTGCTGCTATGGTTCGCAAGCTTGTTTATGAAAGAGAAATTCACCTTGAAGAGGTAAGAGGCAGATTAACCTCTGAAAAGAAAATTTAAGTCCACTGAAATGCGAAAGTTCTGAGGTACTTTTATATACTCATAATCCAGATGGCTTTGTTTTCACTTGTTTCCTCTGGGCAGTAAGTTCTAATTCTTGCTGCCAACTCATTCGCAACATTGTTTGAGCATCAGTATGCAAATATTGTCCGTGAGACAAAAAGCAACAAGCAAAAATTGAAGCTGGAAAGTGTTATTTGGGAAGGGCTTGTGGTTAGAATGTTTTTGCTTAGGATTCTTTTTCATATTTTGCTCTATGTAGTCTGTAATTATAAAACTATCTAAAATAGGTGAAGAATTTTTAATGTACTGTGTAATTATCAGAAACAAAAGGGAGATGGCATAAAAAAAAAAGGGAGACAATTATTTGCTTCTATAAACAGCTAGTCTTCAGAGGTGCTAGACATATGGAAGGTCAGGGACCTCTTGATACATTTTCTATAGGGGTAAATTCACTTTTTAAAGAATTACACTGATTTCAATGTATCTACAGAATTATTGCTTGAGTAAGATTTTTAATTTGGGGAAATTATGGAGGAGTTATCTAATTTTTCCTTATCTTTCCTAATAAAAGTAAGATAAACTTTTTTAATGCTTAAAAATAAATCAACATTATATTAATTTTGATGACTTTAAGAGAAATGTTTTAGAAGTTTTATTAGATTATATCCAAAAGCATTTTTTCAGAAAAAGAGGGATGTACTTCATGTCTGGCCAAATTACTATTTGCCTAGTAATACATAAAGGTTACAAACAGTATGTTTCTTTCAGAAGAGCAACAGGCTGGGAAAAATAAATTTGTTTATACATTGCTGTGGATATTCTCAGTACTTTTTAGAGTACAGAAAAGGCAGACTCCTCACTGGGAGAGCCAGTAATGTGACATCTGTTTCTGAAACCCTATGCAGAAGAGAGTTGTGCTGGGCACTGTGACTCCTTGTGCTCATACGTGGTGATCTCAGAGACTGCCCTGATCAATAACAGATCTGATCCAGGAAAGAGCACAGGACAGGGCCAAAGAAACAAGAAATTTAAGGGGAAGATGACATCTTTAGGGAAGCTGGTAATGTCTTGGTGACTTTTTTTAAAAAAGAAAAGCAAAAATAAAGTTTGTTTCCTAACTTTAACTCTCTTTCCTATGGTGTCTTGCAGTATATGAAGACAATGGGCGTGTATCCAGCCATTCATTTCTTTGCTTGGTTTTTGGAGAATGTCATTGTGCTCACAGTAAGCAGCTGTGCTCTGGCCATCATTTTAAAAGCAAGTGGTATCTTTGCTTATAGCAATGGCTTCCTTATCTTCCTTTTCCTCCTGGAATTTGGAGTTACAGTTATCATGTTAAGCTATTTTTTGGGAGCATTTTTTACCAGTGCCGATACAGCAGCTCTGTGTGCCAGCCTTGTCTACATGATCAGCTTTTTACCCTACATAGTTTTGTTGGTCTTGCAGAACCAGCTGAGTTTCACCAGCCAGACTGTAATGGTAAATATTTCTTCTTTTTTAATTTTTCCTCTTCAACTATGCTGTGAATTTCTATAGTTTCAAAACTTCACACCATAATGTACTTATTTTTTCCCATGTTTCTGTTTGCTTTTGTGATCATTGAAAATAAATCACACTAATAAATCTCCAAATGAGAAAATATTTAGAAAGTTGAAAAGAATGAAAAATAAATTGTCAGGGCAATTTTGCAAACCTAGAGAAAATATCAGGAAGTTGCATTCCTTATGCTCATCAGTTCTTTTAATGTCTTGACCTCAAAGTATTTGTAACATTAGTGTATTTTCAAGATCAGCTGATGACATGCCACTTCTCAACATCCAATTTTCTTCCAATTTGTTTGGAAGAAAACTAGTGATTGATTTTCTGTTAAGTATAACTGGAGTATAGATCAGAAATTTGTCCAACCATATAATTTGAGGTACAGGTTTTTGATGTAGGTTCTTTCAGGTCCTTTCCTGTTCTATGTATTCCATAGGCTGTTTTTATGTCTTTGTACTGTCCTAATATACTATATCCCTGAATGTGACATCAAAGATCACCATAATATAATGAAAACCATATTTCACACATTATGGCTTCACTATTTCAAAATAACTCACTAAATTAATGTGGTGGAATAATTCATTTACTGTTAAAAAATGATCATTTTTTTAGTAACAGTTGGCAGATAAAATAACACTTTCCAGTAGTAAATACTAGGTCAGTGCAGCTCTGTTAGGTGGAGAAAATACCACTACTAATGTTTGTGGGGGAGCACGATTAAAACATAAAAGAAAATAGCAACCATTAGCCTATGTGGAGGAAAAAAAAAGGGGAAAAAATAGTTCGTGCTTGCTTTTAGTTTTACAATATATTTTATTTCATATAACTTGTTAACAACATGTTTCTTTTTGATGTTCATATCCTCTTTCTCCTCTGGTATTGTAGTGTCTTCTTTCTACAACCGCCTTTGGGCAAGGAATATTTTTCATTACATATTTCGAGGGCCAAGAAATAGGTAAGCCCTTTGGTTATGAGAAAAGCTTTATAATTATTATTTCAAAAAATGCAGCTGGAAATGTTTTTCAATTTATTCTGTAAAAATCTCTAATGAATTAATAAGCTAGATAAAGTTCAAGTATTTATGGGGATGTAATCCTTTTTTTCACTATTGTGGCAAGGTCAGTATTGGTGACAGTGGATTGACAAAGTATTATAATGATACAACGGTTGGTAAGAGTGCAAGAGATAATTGTAGAAAATATTACTTAAATTTTCCACCAGGCACTTCATCAAAATGACTCATCTTTACTGAAGGAAGGGCAAAATTTTGGGAAAAACTACTTTCCTTGAAAAAGAATTGTAGAAGTAATATCATGACACACTGTACTGCAAACAAAGTAGCATTTTCAGTAAAAACAAATGCAATATTTTTAATAAATTTAAACCTTTGCTACTTTTGTTTTCCATTTAGCAGTATGGTAGCTTTCTGTAGTTTGGTAGTGCAAACTAGTGTTTGCATCTTCTGTTTTCCTTTTATGTCTTCTGCAATGTAATAATTTTATGAAGCAATTATTCAGTGAGTTCATTCCTGTTTACCTTTGAATGCAGTCAATGTGCACAACACTTCTTAGTTAGAATCCACAGATTTAAATCTTCAGATTTAGCATTATAGAAATGATATTAACCTTTGTGTAATCCTTTTCTTTATATCAGCAGAGTGGCTTAAAGCCTGATTCACTGGTCAGTGCCTCATTTTTTCAGCATTGTAGTTCTTTTTCTTTTGCCAAATTAAGGGCCAGCTAAAACTTCATAAGCAGCCATTTCCACAACAACTTCTCTACATTTTCCCAGCAGCAGTGTCACCTGCTGTTCTAAACACAGGCTTGTAAAGGCATAGAAGTTTATTTCTGCTTATTAGGATTACTGTTATTAACTATGATGTGTTTTGTGCCAGTGCTTAAATACCCAGAAGTGTGTGGTGGTGATGTGTTTGTAATTGTTAATGCTATACTGATTTAGCTTTGACCTTTAAAAAAATCATTATTGTTACTACCAGGAATTCAGTGGAATAATGTGCACCAGTCAATGGCACAAGGAGGATACATGACCTTTGGATGGATGTGCTGGATGATGTTCTTTGACTCCATTCTATATTTTGTAGGTGGCTGGTATTTCAGCAATATTATTTCTGGTAAGATCATGGGCTTGTTCTTATTTAATATTTTTGAAGAAGTTATTTAATATTATTCATCCATTAATATTTTCACAATGTAAACAGATAAGTCACCATAGGAAACACTTAGTGTGGCATTGTCTTTCTTGGTTTTATGTAAATAAAACAAATATACCCTATTCTGAGTTCAGTTTCTGTTGTGCAAAACTGTCTGATTTTCTTTAGGGACTGGGAAACGACGTCTTCTGAAACACATAAACATTGGCTACTGCAAGCACATGGATTAGAATTTGTAGCTAGGCATGAAATATCTTTTGTTTGCTGATGGGTAGGCCCATAGAATCCACAGTAACTGAGCTTAGTCTAGTAGCAAAAATTCCCATAAAAATGGTAAATCTTCTGAGTCAGTTCTTGGGCTAAAACCCATGAACAACAGCATGTTTTCAGATCACAAAAACTTCTGACAGCCTGGTAACTGTGTCTTGCTCCCAATCAGTCCACAGTCCAGTGCACAAGGAAAACAAATTGATTTTCAAGTATATTTTCAGTAAGTAGTGGTGTGGTTTTTAATTTTTTTTTCATGGCACAAGTTTTATAAGTCTTATTGAGTTGGTTGATATATTTTTAATTGTAGCTTCATGCCTCACTCTATGTTCTACCTTTCCTCTGATTTGCATATGTCACTTTTTCTTCTGGCTACTTTGTATTTTTTTAAAAATTTAAATATTAATTTTGCCTTGAAAGATAAAGGTGGGTGGAACATGCAACTGAATTTCAAAAATGTTAACTTAAATTGACATTGCCCTTCAGTGTCAATGTAATGACACTCCAAACAGAGAGAGTGTGTACTGTGTGATGGGTAAGTGATGCCTGGAAAGGTCAGGCAATGCCAAAGGTTAGGTTGCATATAGGAATGTGGTTTTGCCCTCTCTCTTTATGTGCCAGAATAAGCGTTTCCTATGGTGACTGATTTGTTAGCATTGTGCAGATATTAATGGAAGAACTGGTGCAATGGTGTATTTTTTTTTTTAATATAAAAATTAGGCTCTTTGTCTTGCCAGACTATTTGTTGCATTTTCTTTCCTATGGGTTACAAGATTATGTTAAGTCTATCATTCTATTACACTTTGAAGCTGTTTTGGAGACAGGGTAAAGCATCACAGATTTTTTATTTTATGGCAGGACCTGGTTTTATTATCAAATTACTTTTTCTTCTCTTTATTAAAATTCTAAAGCAGAGACAATTATTTGGACTAATTAAATGTCTAACCTGCTCCTTGTAAGCAATAATAGGATATTAGTAGTCTACAAAAAGATGCAAAATAACTACAACATTTTCAACAGTTTATATTATAATTCTAATATAGGAAAATTTGGATTAAAGAACCGATGGTACTTTCCCTTTACTGTTTCCTACTGGAAGAACCTATGTGGTACAGAGAGAAGCAAGAGACACTATCTGAATTCTAATATGTTTTTCTTCAATGAAAACTTCCAAGAAAAAGGTTTGTAGTAACAGAATTTAAACAATGGCTTTTTTTTCTCAATGGTGTGCTAGTTGTAGTCAATCTACTTTTGTCATTGCTCATTCCTGTATTATATGTTTAGATCTTTTCCCTTTCTCTCCTTCATTATATAGTATAATCTACAAATATTACATAGTAACTGTTACATTGTGCTACCCCCTGTGATGCTTGATTTATTCAGTGAAAATATTTAAGAAATATTTAAGAAAACTCTTTAGAAGATGTAAAATAAGTACATTGGGTTCATCCTGTCCCAGTGTGTTGGGCTTTTGCTTCGTTTGGATCTTTTGGAGTTCACTGAACCCTTTCATACTCTTACTGAGTCTAAAACGTGTTGGGCTTTATTAACTGTTTCAAAATTTGTTTCTTGTTTCAGTGGAAAAATGAACTTTGTTAATTTCTTTCCCTTCTCTTTCTAATTTCCCTCTTCCATGATCACTGTTCTTTCTGTCTCTGTTTCTTAGCCTTTTGCCTAGAAAGCTGCTATTGTAACTAGTTTTTATAGGCCGCCAGATATTTTCACTACTCTTCTATGTATGTTCACTTGCTTACAATTAATTCAGATTTTTTAATCTTTTTCCCCCCTCTCCAGTCCCTTTAAGGACTTTCTCACATTTGGTTTAGATTTTGGAAATGAAGGAGTAAGTCCTTCTCACCTGTATTCCATCTTGGGCATTAGAACATGATGGGTTGTGGTGCTTTTTTGGAAGTTACAATATCTTAGAAATGATCCAGTTGTCTGTAGCATAGGTGAAGAAGCTGAACAACTCAACAGTTTTACATACAGGTGTCTCCTAGATTAGAGCAGACTTCAAAATGTCTTGAGGTTCATTTATTAACTATTTATTAACTAAAGTATGAGTTTTGTCTGAATTTCTGCAATTTGGAACAACTCCCTTCTGTTAAGATGATTCTGTTTGGTCCTTGCATAAAATGAAGATTTCCAGTGTCTCCCTCTGAGTTCACCACATAATCTGTGGAAAACAAAGACATAAACTTCTCTGCCTGACCAGTTATTAGTGTGGTTTCTGGCTCAGGCCATGTAAGTGATTGTCTACGCTCGGTGGGTCGCTTTTCCTCAAGTCACGTGGCTGACAGGAAAGTGCCTGTGTGTGAATGCTAAAACTGGCTGTGAAAGCTAAAGGAGCTTGCTGTCCTTTAAAAGAACTGTGTGCCATTGTACTGACAATGGGATAAATGCAGCCATGAAGGATTTTCTTGGAACAGCAAAGCCACTTGCTCTCAGGTAATTTCTTCACCTGTTCTGTTCAGCCTCAGGTAAGGGCTGGTCCCAGGGGTGTGGAGAACATTTAGGAACTCGGAGGTGTGTGAGGGAGAAGCTGGGAGTGGAGGTCATAGCAGCTGGAACTACAACTAGAGCAGGGCTGGCAGAGACCAGGGTGCTGCACACCCACTTGGAACACCCTCTGGAGAAGCCCCAGGGTAATCAGTTCAGTGCTTGCAAGTAACTTGGAGCTCTGCTTCTAAGTCTTGCCTGAGATACATTGAGGCCCACTCTGCACTTGAATGCTTTTTTGTTAATTTAAAGGATGCAAATTTAAGAAACATAAGAAAGGTACCTGGAAGAGAGCATGGGTAGGAAGACTGAAGTAGTGTCACAACTGCTGGTAGTACCTTGCTAGAAAGTGACCTCAAGTTTAGAAACAATTTTGGCAGAAGCTTAAAATGGAGTGGGAAAGCAGCAAAACAACTTCTTCAGTCACAGTGTAAACAAAGCAATCTTTGAAATAATTATGTAATATTTTATTTATAATTTGATGCATATTATTCAAGATTTTTATGTATACAATAGTTCTCCATTCTTGCAATGTTTCCATTTTATTTATGTAAAAGTTTTGCAAACAATATAACTATAAACCATAAATATTTTATATACAGGTGTATTCACACAAATAATTCTCTCTTCTCATAACTCTCAGCATAAAAGTTTGTTCCTTTGGACTAACATTTCAATCTGGCTTGCCTTTGTTTAAAAAGAAAATAAACCAACTCACTGGCAGATCTCTCAGTAGTAATGGGTCAATAAAATATTACACATTAATAATGTAATGGGCCTGCTGATTGACTGTGCTCATGTTTGGAAAGTAGTGCAAACCTGACATGGAAAGGAAGGCAACTTCACTGGTGTCATACAGCATCTCAGTTTCCTGAGGATGTTACCTCACAGGGAGAAGAGTGCTGGATATCTCCTTGCCTTGCCTTGAATTATATTTAGACTAGACTGCTGCTCTGAATCATTTCAGAGATCTGCTTTGCTCAGCTGACTGAGGGGAATTGGGAAGATGAACTGCCTATGCCCGTGAATGTTATGTCAATGTTGTGTGCCTGAAACTGGATGACATATATGAAGTAGCTGACACAGTTAGAATTTCTGTATGCTTATGGGCATAATAAATGATTCAAGTAATGTTATTATAAGTAATTTTTGTTACTAGAAATATACAGCAACTATTTTATGACTTTATCAAGATGTATGTAGACATAACTTGGCATGACTGCTATAGTTTGCTTTTTAAAACTGCAAATGGGCCAAATTCTTAGCAAATATTAATTGGCATGGTATCTTTCACTTCAGTGCAGTTTGTGTCAGTTCAGACAATTTGAATATCTGGTTTAGGCTTTGGTAAATGGTAGCAGAGGTAAAGTTACTTTGGTGTTCCTTTTATACACAGATACTGAACTTTAGATTCAGCAACATGCTTGTTCTGCTGCTCTTCCCCACACAGACCCAGCATCTCAGAGTTGGAAAGGCCCTTGCACTGAAGAAGCCACCATTGGTGTTGTGCTGCTCTCCCTCACCAAAGAGCACATGGATGGTCAGAAGGCTGCTGTTAAAAATCTCAACCTCACTTTCCATAAGGGCCAGATAACAGCACTCTTGGGACCTAACGGAGCTGGAAAGACAACAGTTATGTAAGTTTGGCTTTTAGTGCTATTCCTTTCCCCTCTGATCTCTGTTATGCTTTTTCAATTTAAAATTTTGTGAACTGTTTGTTATGCCTTTTTTCCCCCCCAAATTAATATTTGATAAACTCCCCAAAGCACATGGAAGGTGAAGGTTGTATATCTATGACAAAAGGAATGCAATGAATAGAGAACTGAGTCCTCTGTGCCACTTAAACCATGATGTCATATCTCAGGAACAGCTTAAGTAAGACCTGGGTGTGTCTGGTTGTGGAGTTGAACACATCTTGAAGGAGTGTTCTTTTCTGGCGACCTAAATGTACTCATCACATACAGATGAGAGAGTGTGGAGTTTTGTTGTGTTTTTTGTTCCTAGAGGTTGCAGGGGACTTCTTTCTTGGCAGTTGACCAGAAATGAAAGTAATGAAATGAAAAATGACCTTTAAAAATGCCTCAACTAAGAAGTTTATATTTCTAAATTTCTGTTATCTATAATCAACTTTCATCAAGCCAGTGATGCAGGATGGGACCTAACTGGGAAATACTACTCACAGAATACCCATGTGAAACAGGAAAGTCACCTCTTAGATCTGGTTGCAAAAAAAAAAAAAGATTTTCTTCTGGAAGAAGGGAAATTAAGGATCATGTTCAAAAAACAAAACAAAAAACCCACCAACAAACCAACCAACCAAAAAAATAAAAAAACCAACCAAACCCAAAAAGCCACCAAAATCAGAAAATAGCTAAACCCAAACCGTTAGTGATGTTTCTATAACTATACTCAACTGAATTGGTGTTGCTCTAAGGATGCTAGAACATGTCTTAGGCTATCCATGTGATGAGCTAATTGCACATAGTCTTGCTGAATTTTCTCTTTCTTTTCTTGTGTCAGCTCCCTGTTGACTGGTCTGTATCCACCAAGCTCTGGTACCATTATTGTTGATGGGAAGGACATAAGGACTGAGCTGGCTGCCATCAGGACAGAGCTGGGTGTTTGCCCCCAGTACGACGTCCTCTTCAACACACTGACGGTGCGAGAGCATCTGCTGCTCTACGGGTCCGTGAAGGCACCTGGGTGGACAAGAGAACAGTTGGATGAACAAGTCAGTGGGTAAGTTTTCCTCCCACTTCTTGAAATCTGTCAAGTAAATTGGTAATGACTGTTGCAAGCCACTCAAATAAAAAAGAGAAAATGCAAAACTTGCAAGCAAAAACCAATGTGAACTGCAGGGTTTTGTGAGTTTTTATCACATTTCATGTTCTGAAATCATGACTTGAAAATAGATTTTCTAGTTTCTAACTCTTACTTGAACACAATTGTAGTGGAACTGTCAGTGTTTAGAAACCTTGTACACAAAACCATCAAATAATGATGTTTTGACTGGAGTGGAAGTGGCTAGCCTTATAGAAGTTGCAGGAGTTCTGCCTCCTGCTGTCTGCCTTACATCCACCCTCGCTGGAGAAGCAGAAAGAAAACTGCTGTGTCTGCCCTGAGATTTTAGATAAATCAACAAAGTGACTTTATATATTTACTATCCTGTATTCCCTCACCTGCAGCAAAAGGAAGGTTAGAAAACCAGAAAAGCCAGGTAGAGGCAATGCTTCTTACAATCTTATTAAATAGGCCATCATATTTTCCTTTGCCAAATCCAGCCTTGAAATGTTTTAATAAATGAAGAGGTTTAAAAATGAAAAATCCAATAGGATAAACAAGTCAGAGCTCTGACATGAACTCAGAGGATTTGCTACTTGTCAGGTTAGAAACATTTGCTAGTGTTTTTGTGCTGATACTTCTTTGATATAGGACTAGATCTTATTTTTGCCTAGTGAATATTAAACTAACTAGTAAATTGTACAAGCTGAGATCTGGTTCATTAAAAGCAAACTGCATTTTCTCTACTTCAGAAATAAAAGATATGCTTTTCAAACAGTGTGGCAGTGTAAATAGTTTCTGTTTACCTTCTGATTCATGTTTGACTCTGTAAAGGGCTGGGCACTTCTATGCTTCAGCAGAAATAAATGTCAAATTGATGGGACTTTTCCTTAAATGTAATATCAGGCATATGCAAAGGCATTTGTGTCAAAGTGGCTTTATTTTTTGGTAACTGTCATAAAAGCCTGTTACTTTAAATTTTGATCTGAACAAACTCAGGTTTGAGACACTATATTCTCTCCAAAAACAACAGAAGCATTCTTGAGAACTACAGAGACACACCAAACCTAGTACATGGTTTAAAATTTATGCAAAATAATATTCTGTATCTTATGGTACTTAGACTACTAAATTGTAATTCTAGCAGCAGTCTCTCATACTAATTGTACATAAGAACACTCAGAACTCTGCAGGCCTTGCTACTAAGAAAAATTAAATTATTTTTAAAGGCTGCAAATGCTTTAAAAGACTTCAGAGAAATTAGAAAAGCGACAAAAGAATGAAACAAAATCTTTTTATTAACAAAAAAAGAGGGCTTCTAAAGAGAGTAATAATGATTTTCCTCACTATAGATCTATAGAACAGCTATTGAGACATGTTTTCTTAAAAATGAGAAATTCTCTCAGGGTAAGTGGCATGCCTTAAGACTACATATTCAGTAAAATGATTCAGGAGTTGAGCCTTCTTTGTCTGCTTACTAGGCTGATAGCAGATGAAAGCTCTTAGTTTAGTGACTGGATGCTCAGTGTGATGAAAAATAAATTAAAGGTCTTATAGTGTTGACTTTATTAATCATGTTTCCATACCATGCTCAGATGCAAGATCCTCATCAGAGGGCAAGGGCTGAATTGGAAATATCTGTAAGGTATTTCCCAGTTCTTAACATGGGAATTAAAATAGATTTGATCAGATAGTATTATTCTACCCAAGCAGCATTAATCGGTTTATTTCACAAACTCGTCTTCTAAAAGAAAACAAAGGAATGGTGTTACCTTATTTACTTCAAATGACTACACATTTCCTGAAATCTCAGGCATCTCTAGTGTTCTTTAAGTAGTAGGCAAAACCTGAAGCACTGCTTGAGCTACAAAACTAGTAGTCTTTATCACTGTTTAAAGGGACTATGATCTGGAGTTTTCTGAACTTGTTGGACCAGCTAGTATTTATTTTATTAGCTTTAATTTAAATTTTTTTTTACAATCCTTATTTAAAATCTGTGCATCTGATGATGATAAGCATTTATGCTTTGTAGGTAGAAATGTTTATTTTCCTATTTGGTCTTGACACCAAAGTATATAATCAGTCAGAGGTAGTGATTTTATAACTTTCCATTTACAGTGACTTTTCAGTAGTTCTTTGAGTGGACAGGATGTGACTAGAAAAACATTTTCAAAATGGGTCCTGTTTCTGTACTCCTATTTCAGAGCTCTGGAAGATGTGGATTTATCCCAACATCAGTACAAACCTGTTGGAGCTCTTTCTGGGGGAATGAAAAGGAGGCTGTCAATTGCCATCTCCTTTATTGGAAACTCCAAGACAGTTGTTCTGGATGAGCCCACCAGTGGTGTAGATCCATGCTCTCGCCGTAGTATCTGGGATGTTCTTCTGAAGTACAAAGCGGGTACAAAGTTCATGTGCATAATTTGCTTCTTATTTTCCTTTCCGGATTTTTTTTTCAATAAATTTCAACTGGACAGTCAAAGTGTGGTCAAAATACTGTCAGAAGCTAAATGCATTCATTTCTGAGGAAACATTAAGTTGAACTTGTTAACTTTAAGGCAAGTCAATTGGCATTACAAGAATTATCTGTTGTTGTATAGAAAGACACCCAATCTGAAAAAAGATTGAGCTTGGTTCCAAGTCCTGTCCTGAAGTTTCTCCCCTCTCTTCAGCTTCTCAAAATTACTTTCTGTTTTCCATTTCCCATTTTGCATATACCTATATATAGATGCTTACATACTTCTAAAGAAAATACATTCATCAGTCTGTCTGCTACACTAATTCTAAAATTGATTGTGGGAAGCAAACTCTTCAGCTAGTGAGCCCTCAATTAGCTATAATAACTCACATTGAATGAGCCATTGAAAGAGACACTGCTGTTATGTCCTTTTAAGGAATTTCTTAAGCTTTTAAAACAGCTGGAGGTTCTAAAGCCTTAATGCTTCTTGCTATGTATAAACCAGGGCAAAGCAAGTTTAGACCTGAATATAACTCTAAACATAGTTCTGAACAGCAGATTTTATTTCTTTCCTGTAGTTAAGGTTTTGAAGAAATCATGTTTCCTTAAGGCTTAAGGGACCCTTGTGAGGGGTTTCCCTAGAAATGAGGTTCTGTAGACATGTGCCAATCTTTCTCATGCAGGTTGCACACTGATCTTTACCACTCACCACCTTGATGAGGCCGAGGTGCTCAGTGACCGCATTGCCATCCTGCAACGTGGCCAGCTGAGGTGCTGTGGTTCTCCTTCCTATCTGAGGGAGACATATGGCCAGGGACACAGCCTAACACTCACAAAAAAGGTACCTTAAAAATGTGCTGTCCTGAACTGAAGAGTGCCTGCCAAGTATGTTATAAGGGAGATATATGTCCCTGCCAGGAAGTAATATGTGATATAGATTATTAGAGAAACAGCAAAACGTGTTTTTATTGGCTCTCTTGGTTGTTTTGGGTGGGTGGTACTATTATTGATGTTTAGATTAACACAATGGTGTCTATGAAAATGGTGAATATCGGTATTTAGCTGAAAAGAGTGAGACAAGCTCCACTGTCCTTTATTCCTGGGACGTAGTCACTGTATCCCAGGTGTGATGCAGTTTCATCAGGGGAAATTTCCCTGCATGAATTCTAATATGAAGACCAACACTTCTGGTAATATTTAATTTTTTATGCATGATTATCTTTCTTTTTTCATAGCCCTCTGTGTTTGAAATCCAGGATCCTAAGCACATTGTTCAGGTCACATCTCTGGTACAGACCCACATCCCAGAAGCCTTCTTGAAAGAGAACAGTGGGACAGAACTGACCTATGTGATTCCAGAAAAAGCAGATAAGACCTCTTTTAAAGGTCTTTTTCAAACTTTAGATCAAAGCCTTCAGCATCTACCTGTGACTGGCTATGGCATTTCTGACACAACTTTGGAAGAGGTACTTTAGCTTTTCTGTATAATGACATTTTCTTGGCTAGAGAATCCATTAATAGCTTCCATCTTATCTTGATTTTATCTTTTATATTGCACAATTTCTTCTGAGAAGCATGTTTTCTAAAAAAAAAAAAAGCAAACAAACAAAACAAAACCTCCCAAATCAGGTAAAATCTTACTTCATAGTTTTGCTCTGGTGTTAATTTCAGCACCCACTCTAATATGACATATTTTTTTATTTAGAGAATCTAATGTGAAGACTGATGAACTGTGTAACCCTTAGAAGTTTGTTTCTGCATTAACTTAAGGGAAATGCAATGTGTCATTGACTTAAGGAGAAGCAGTGTTGTCCTAAACCTGTAGCATTGGAACAAGCTTTGAATTTTCAGGTCTGGTGATTCAGCTCAGGTGGCTCTTTGGACAGAAAAAAAGTTGCTAAGAATACTTTCCAACTTACAAGTGCTGATTTTTAGGACTTAGCCAAACTGTGTTGAAAAATCTAGGTTATTATCTGTATATACTGAGAGAGAGAGAGACTTTGATATATGTGTACATGAATATATGTACACATATATATGCACATGTGTGTGTGTGTGTGTGTATATGCTAAACAGATGAGAGGAAGAGACTCTGGTATGCACCTTCATCATTCTGAATTTACCTCTATGTAAATAGCCATGCCAACAAGAGGTTATTTCCCTTGGACTCTTTTACCTCATCTGTAACTTCTAAGTAACAAGATTCCCTAAACCACCACTATCCAAGTACTGTAGATACTTTAGAAATAATTTTTTTCACTTTTTCAGGTGATGATAGGAGACTAATGTAATTTTGTATAGTTTAAAAGTTTAATAAACATTTTATATAATGTTATGAAGTAAATTACATTCCTGCGATTCAATTCTATTGAAAAGTTTATTTTCTTATATAAGGTGATTAACATGCTGTAAGGAATAATATTTTTCACTTGTAAACATTACAGATTTTGAGATAATGTATCTGTTGAGAATACTTCTGGAGCACATCCCCATGGGATAACACAGGACTTTCCAGAACTGACATGCATAAAGTAAATGTGAAGTTGTCATGGATATGAGGAAGATTCCTCAGTGTGCTGACTCTATTACTCAGCTGAGAGGTTACTTTTAGCTGTTTTGTGAAGGGGAGGTTTAAAAACATCTTCAAATTTGGTATTAGATACTAATGTATCATTCTTCACCTTGAAGAATTAATGCATTAATTTGGGTTGATTTCTGCCGTCTCTGCATCTCATCGTTAGTAGTCTTTGCAACCTCAATTCTCTATTCACTTATCAAAAGCCTCTTTGCATTGGGAACTAAAAGGACAACACATAATAGCACAATTTAATCTATTCAAGCAATTCAATCTGGAAACAAAGAACCCTGGCCTTAAAGGAAGAAATGTGTTATAAATTCTTTTTTATCCTTTCTTGTTGTTCTCCTATACACTCACCATTATTCTTTTTCAGTCTGAGGGACATTCACACTCTAAAAATCATATTCACTAAGGGAAAATGGATTTCTATTATATTTCAAAGGAATCTTGAAGTTCTAACAAATCAGTTTCTGACACCTTTAAATCTCACTAATATTATATTTGCTCAAATTTAGGCTTTAGATATCTTTTTCAACCATTTGTATTTGTGTATTTTATAATTCTTGTAATCCAAAATGTTGTTAGAAACAAAAGGAGAATAGAAAGGTAGTTAATTAAATTAAGTATATAGTGAAAGTTCTCTGGAGGATGCTGTTTCACTTTCTGTCAGCTCTGGAGATTTCAAAGATTATTGCTTTCTTGCTTTGGTTTGAGGAGAGAACAAAATGATTGTAACATCTTTTCAAAATAAGGTATATCAAAATTTGTTAATTGAGTAGTGCTTTTAAATTCTCTTCCTTGAAATGACCTCAGAGTTTGCTTCAAAACCTTCCAGAGAAAGCCATATACCTCCTTGAAATGATATGCACCTTCTAGTGAGATGCAGGATGCTCTAACAACTTCTAATGATGGCTCAATCACGTTAATCTATTTCACTGTAGTATTGTCATTTGGTCAGACTTGTTTCCTCAAGGAAAAAATGCACTTCCTATAGCTATTGAGAACTTGGGGGTTTGAAAGAAGTACCAGGTGCACAGTCTTTCTGAACAGCCACCTGGACAAGTCCTTGGTCAGATATAGACTTGCTAGTCAAAACAGAAATTAAACAGAATTTCACAGAATTACAGAATTTCCCAGAATATTCTGAGTTGGAAGAGACCCACAAGCCTCATCAAATCCAGGTCTTAAATGAATGGCCTATACAGAGATTCAACCCACAACTTTGGTGACATTAACACTGTGCTCTGACTAACTGAGCAAGTGAGAATTGCTAAGGCATGTGGAGAAAGGGTGCTCTGCTGAGGTCTAGAAGACACCTCTTTTAGATATAGCAAGAACATACTGTCTCTTTGTCATGGTGCCTAATCCTGACTTTTCCATACCTGTGTGTTTTGGAGGCTGCTCACTCTGTTAATAACATTGTTAGGCTAATATTACTTCTGTCCACAATATCTGGTGCAATATTAGGTAAATTATCATGTCTTCTATACCATGTAGTCCCTAATGGTTCCCATTCTTAACAGGATATTTGAAAACTAGATACTATGGGGAAGACTGGGCAATGCAGGTGGACTTCTGCCTCTATACCTGTATCAGAATAAGTGTCAATGAATCTCCAGTAGACATAGGATGTATTAGAAAAGCATTTGGTGGGTTTGTTTCTTTTTTTTAAGGTGTGCCTACATCCTCTCTATAGTGACATAATGAGATTAAATATGAAAATGTGTGTCTGCAGCTATTTTGACACTGAAGTAAACATATGCAGGCAACATTTTGTAGTATAGCCTTTGTCCTAGCCACAGACATGTAGTTACTATGTGGCTTCACCAAGTGGTTGACACACCTGAAGGACAGGATCCCATCCAGAGGGACCTAGACAGGATCAAGAACTGTGCCCATGGGAATCTCATGAGATTTAGCAAGACCAAGTACAAAGTGCAGCACCTGGGTCAGGGCAACCCCCAGTACCAGCACAGGCTGGGGGATGAACAGATGGAGAGCAGCCCTGCTGAGAAGGACTTGGGAGTGCTGGTGGATGAGAGGCTGGACATGACCCAGCCATGTGCACTCACAGCCCAGAAAGCCAAACTAGATTCAAAGTGTGAACTGGGCTGCATCCAAAGCAGTGTGGCCAGCAGGGAGAGGGTGGGGATTCTGTCCCTCTGCTCTGCTCTGGTGAGACCTCACCTGCAGTGCTGCATCCAGCTCTGGGGACCCCAGCACATGAGGGACAGGGAACTGCTGGAGTGAGTCCAGAGGAGGCCACCAAGGTGAATAGAGGGATGGAGAACCTCTCCTGTGAGGAAAGGCTGAGAGAATTGTGGTTGTTCAGCTGGAAGAGGAGAAGGCTTTGAGGTGACCTAATTGTAGCCTTCTAGTACCTGAAGGGAGCCTACAAAACAGAGAGGGAATTTTTACAAGAGCATGAAGTGACAGGACAAGGGGGAGTAGTTTTAAATTAGATATTAGGAAGAAATTCTTTACTGTGAGAGTGGTAAGGCACTGGATCAGGTTGTCCAGAGAAGCTGCGGATGTCCCATCCTCAAAAGTGTTCAAGACTAGGCTGCATAGAGTTCTGAGGAATCTGGTCCAGTAGAAGTTGTCCTTGTCGTCAGCAGAGAGGTTGAAACTAGAAGATGTTAAAAGTCCCTTCCAACCCAGGGCATTCAGGGATTCTATGATTCAGTTGTTACAATTTAGTTTGGTTTGCTTGACAGAATTGGTGTTCAGAGTCATCAGCAAGCAGGTCCAAGAAAACAAATTAGAATGTGACTTTAGTCTGTCAGGATCTGCCTCCAGGGTCTAATACAGAAATATCAGGCCAGAAATTTCTGGCCTTGCAGTTGTTAATGGCCAAAATTGTTTCCTGAAAGTTGGCAGGTAACAAATGCGATCAATAACCACTGTTAAATGGCAATTATATTGACTAAGCAAAATATGGTTTTTGTAACAGTCAGAACTTAGAAAGTCAAGAAATATCTTTCAAGAGCTATAAAGTACTTCACATTGACTGGTTTTTATTGTCTACTGTACGAGCTCCTTGGAAACAAGGAATTTTTTATTATAGCTGATATCAGGTTCTTTTGTGGGAAGAACTAAATGGTTTCTTAATGATTTCTGAAACTCGCACTGTGTGTATAATCTGCCTTGCAGCTCAACCCAAACAGAGAGGAAAGAGCAAAAGAAAACTTTCAGCAAGACAAAGCAAAATTTACTTTTACTTTTGCTGTTTAATTAGAGATGCCCATGTTACCTGTATTTTCTGTTAGCTTTCATCTGAAGTTCTTAGATCACTGTTTAAATTGCAGTTCAGGTTAAGATAAGAAAATGCTAATTGTGTTTTTAGTTTGAGCTTACAAGAAGTGGAGAGTGTGTGAATAAGGCTCACTATGAAAGCTGTTCCAAGCTTCTGTGATATTGGAGTACAGATAGAGGAAATACATGTCTATGAAATTCAAAAGGGCTTTATGTGGACAGAACTGTGAAACAGGTTTAAGCAAGAAATAATAGGTTGAACACAAATCTGCTTGGCAAAGTGCATATACCATTTAAATAGATCTCATGATTATCAAGTTGGTGAATTCTCCTGGGTTTTTATAATTTTAGCTGTAATTCCCTTCTGACTCTGACTGTTCCCCTACTCAAGAAAATTCAATCACTTAAATTTCAATCTAGTGCATCTTTTTAGATTGTTACTTTTATAAAAAAAAAAATAATCAGTTTCTCTCATGGCAATTTTAGGTAACAGATCCTATTACCTCTACCCAATTTGGGGTATGCAGGCTAATTGTTTTGCTACAAAACACACACTGTTGCCCAGTTCTCTCTGTAGCATTGGTTATACAAGGCTTTGTTCACCTTGGCTGTCTCTGATGATTGCATTGTCCTTTAAATGTCTTTCAGTAACAATATTGTCCACGTGCTTGCACAAATCTAGGAACTTTTCCTGACTGTCCCTAGACACTGTGAATTCCCTAGAACCTGTAGGTTCTCGGTTCCTTAGGATTTTGTGCATTAGATTTAGCTGTACTAGTGCAACTAGAACTCTTTGGTAAGAGTTCTAGTTGTGCCCATAGATTTCTAGCTGGAGCATCACAAGGGGGTTAAGCTGTCACTGTCTCCTTGGTAAAAAAATGCAGTAACTGAATTACAATATGCACCATGGCTTAGAAGCATGAAAAGTCAATCAAGGGCAGACAGTCTATCAAAAAAAAAATCTTTGTAGATAGCAGTGTTCATGGGTCAGCAATGTTTTGCATATGTGCTTTTGCATCTATTTCACTACCCTTATCCACAAGATTTTTACTGGAGAGCTTGGCTAATTTTATAGTCATATTTGAGGTGGTTACAGCAGTCAGTAGCAATTTCTGACAGTCTGGATGGTTCAGGATATATATATATATATATATATAAAAAATAGTTTTAGAAAATGGGTTCTAAAGTACTTTTTTCTACTTTCATGAAAGGTGTTTCTGAAGCTGCTGCAGGACTCAGAGAAGATGCCTTATGTTCCACAGACAGCAAACCTGGACCATACAAATGGTGCTGA
Organism: Notiomystis cincta; assembly: GCA_013398075.1. Lineage (NCBI taxonomy): Eukaryota > Metazoa > Chordata > Aves > Passeriformes > Notiomystidae > Notiomystis > Notiomystis cincta. The sequence goes on from VZRX01002138.1 coordinate 23,577, forward strand.
ATCAGTCTGTAAGTAAAGATTATGTGCCTCTGAAGGAACTAGATCTATAAAGATCAAAAATGCAAATGTAAGCATGCAAGAAGTTCCCAAAGTTGGGGAATGCACAAGCAAATGAAGAATACTGCCGGCTACCATCTGGTAATTCCTTCTTTGTGTGTCTGCCTTGGGTAGTAGTTTTTTATATGTCTGCTGTGATTTACCTCTATCACTTCACAGTCATCTTCTCACCTTTCTGTGTTCACATGCACACAAACATTCTCTCGCTGCAGCAGCATAGACTTACTGCTTTATACCGGTCCCTGGAAACTAATTATCCTCTTTGTCTCATACTGAAAATGAATAAATACTGCAGAGATATATCTCAGATATAAAATCTATAAGCTATTAGAAGGCTACATTCATGTTCATCCATGTGCAATTCAAAAGAAAATAGAAGCTGGTTTCCTTTGTAGTAGGAGATCATCTGTCTTCTTAAGTGGCATGTTATTTTAGGTTCCCTTACATCTTTGTTTTAAAGGAAAACCTTTCATACTTTCTCTTTTTCTGCCCTGCAAGCCTGGGAGGACGTCCTTGTGAACACTTCTGAAAATTCAGGAAGATTTTTCTCTTTTAAAAATTCTTTTTATAAGAAGAATCACTAATCATCACTAATGATCATAAGGGGATGTTATTACAAAATCCAAGACTCAAGTTCTCTAATGTCAGTGCCCATCAAGCTGATGAATGTTTTCACATTGTTTTTGGGATTTTCACACTTCTATACTTATCATGTTTCTATTTGAAGATTGACATCTAAATGATAATTTTCTTTGGTTAAATGTCAAACATTTTTGTCTGTGTGCAGTACTTATCACTTTGTTTCTATAAAGTACAGGCACAGGGAAGTCCTGATCTGTGGACCTTTAATGTTACAGTAACAGAAATATCAATTTTCAGCCAAGCTTTCATTATTTGTTAAGATAAATTCAATTGGATCTGCCAGTAATAAGTAATCATTGCCAATAATTGTGGCCTAAGGTGAGACTTTTTCTCACAAAGTGCAACCTTGAATAGATGATTTTTCCATAGGGTTTGTTTGCTGGGCTATTCCAGTCCCTGTTGAATCAGTGAAGATGTAACTGTAAAAAATGAAAACAACCTCGCTAAGCAAATAAAATTGCCACTTCTCTTAGTGGTGAGAATAAGACTTCTATTCAAAACACAGTATTGAACATCCTTTATTTTATAACAGTCAATTTATTTCTTTGAGACTCAGCTAGGATATCTGAACTAGCTTCAAATCTAAACAATCTGTCTTCTCCACATTTCATTTTCATTAAAGAGTAAGATTTACAGTTCCTAAAGTAATGAAGACAATATATTCTACCTAAGAACTTGATATACTTTCCCATCTGCATCTCAAAACATATAAAGTAGTATTTGTTCAAGTTATTACATTAATAAAGAATTGAGTAATCAGAGACTTTGTATTTTTTCAGCCTGATAAATTATACCAAGAAAATGTGATGATAAAGCCATTTCTTTGGGGATGAGAGTACTGGAAAATTGTCATTCATTGCAGTTGACTGTCATTCATCATTAAGGACAGTTGTGAAGTGTAGGCATAAGGGATCTGGGAAATGGTCATGAAAGGTATCCATCACTGTCAAAGTTAACCAGAATACTCCATGGGCAATAGCTTGACCTGTATAACTTTGTCTTTGAAAGCAGATTCAAAGGCAGTCAAACTTTCTGTTGTCAAAGTAGTCAAATGAATTTTCAAAACCCCCTAGAGCAAGCAGCTGGGATTATTGAGGAGATCACAGGATGCTGCTATTTGATTTCTAAAAGAATTTGGACTAGAGAGAGGTTTTGACAAAGCACAGATCTGAGCTCAAGCAGGGGTGTTGGCTATACTTTACTGCTGCTGAGCCCTTGAGCTGTCAGGATTGTGCAGAAACCAAAATGTTGTCTCATGTCTCCCAGACTAGGAGGAGTAGCAGAAAGGTGCATATGTCTCTTCTTAAATGGAACTGCAGAAAATCAGCATGTGATTTTCTCATGACTCATGACCAATGCCCAAAGCAGGAAAGAGACGTTATTTCAGCAAAATATAACTGTATCTCATTGAAGTCAGAACTTTGATAATTTGTAGTTATGTTTCACAGTGTCTTAGAATACTGTGTCTGATTGGAACTGAGTTAAATTTCTTCACAGCAGCCACTATGGTGCTGTGTTTTGGATTTGTGACTGAAGCACTGTTGAAAACACACCACTGTTCTGGTTATCACTGAGCAGTGTTTGCCGTGCAAAGGCTCTTTCTTTTCCCATTCCCTACTGTGAGTAAGCTGAGGATGAGGAAGAGGGTATGAGGGGACATGACCTGGAGAGATGAGCTAAATTGACCAGAGAGTTATGCAATGCCACATAGTGCCATGCTTGGCAGTAAAACTTTTTGAGGAGGTAGCTGTTGATACCAGTGGCTGAGCATGTCTACCTGTGGGAGGTGGTGAGCAATTACCTTTGCATTATCTGGGTTGGATTTTTTTAGTTTTTAGTTGGTTTGTTTGTTTGGGGTTTATTTTCTTTCTTTTTTCCTATACTGCTTAAACTGCCTGTATCCTGATCCACAATTTTTCTCACTTTCTCTTTTCCTATTCTCTTCCCCATCCTGCTGGAGGAGGGGGAGTATGGGCGAGCAGCTGCTTGGTGCTTGGCTGCTGCTTAAGGTCAACAAGGAAAATAATATAAAATAAATTCAGAATTATTTGAACATTGCTAAATGCAAATATTAAAGGTAAGTAGCAGTCCATTAATTAAATTAATTGTAACAGTTGTAATATTGGTAATTTTAAAGATGCAAAGCACACTGTAATATCTAGTAGTTTGTTTCCTTTGAGGATAGTTTCCTCAAAATTTTTAGTTTTATTCCAATGAAAAAACCTTAGACTAAAACTCACCTTTATGTGACAACAGTTAGAATTTTAAGTCAGGGATGACTGTGTGTGCAGACATAGTACATGCATATATTATATGTCATGCACTATTAATTTCTACACAGTTGGAACACAGGATAGATGGTTATTGTTTCGTAGATGTATACAGAGCATGCAGAAAAATGGTTAGACTGAGCTTGCAATGACTGTTTGACAAGACCATTGAAGCCAAATAGCCTAGAGAAAATGGAGAAACCAACTCTATGGAGGCCAATAAAATACCATAATCCACAGCAGGCAGTATATGTACAGAAATAATCAGAAGAGCAAAGAGCAAATCCAAGGGGTGAGTAGCTAACCATGGATAAATGACAAAATAATCTGAACATATGCAAAAGTAGGTAATAGGCTAGTGAGTCGTCTCTGGCTCATTCAGGGACCAACACTGTTGAATTAAGATACTCAGATGTTTTGCTGAAGAGCCAAATTAATTCATTTTGTAGCATTTATTGTCTTACAAATTTCTGGGAGATATCAACTTTGGATCTAGTCCCTTCTGGCAGTAAACTACAGTTAGAACCCCTGAGGTACAGTGAAACTAAACTGTAGAAATTTCAAAATGGATTCATTATATTTTTGCACACAGTAATATATAACATCTGAAATTTCTTGCCATATAATTTTACAGAGACTAAGAGTGCTGTAATATGTTTAAAAAACCCAAAGAATGGTTATTAGTGGATGTATAATATGAATAGCTATAGTAACAGAAGTGCCATTAAAGCTTATATGCCTTTGAACTTCTTGGATAAGTTAACCTCTGAAATTGTATGTGTAGAAGCAGGTTGATGAATAACTAATTTTAACATTGCTTAACCTTTTCTCTGAAGCAGCTGGTGTTAGCCATGTTGAACCATATTGGGCCAAATGTTACCTTGCTCTTGTTAGGATTGGTGAGATCAACAATATACAGTATTTATAAAGCACAATTAAAAATTAATTTGCTAAGAAATTGTAGCTGACAAAAAGCAATCATTATTAGTGAAACATCAAAATGAAGAGCTTTTGTGAATTTCAGTTGGCTTTCAACTCTGTCTTTTAATTATCTTCATGAGTAATGCTGAAGTAAGCATAACCTTGCTGAAGAAAAAAAAGACCACTAGTGAAAGATGATAAGTGAGACCAGTCCTAAGGACTGAGTTAGATCACTTGAAAAGCTGATTCTATTCTAAATAAAAGATATTTTAATGAAGCCAAATGCTAGGCATGTCTGTGTAATGGGAAGTAATATCCTGGAAAACACTGACTCTGAGTTATCTTCTAATCCTGGTAGAGAAGTATTTTAAGATAGCAAAGGTGATTTATATTTGAGCTTAATGTACAAAATGATGCAAAGAGGTAATTTTGAGTGTCCTTTCAAACTTGATGAGACTGCTGCTACAATACTAGTACAATGTTTTTGTCCACATTTTTAAGTTTGAATGAGTTTAGGGAGAAATTGAGAATTCAGAAAGCAAGTAGAGAAGAATTAATGTTGGAGGTTGGCAGTGAAGTCCTTATAAGGGCACCATCAGGGCTCCTTTAATGTAGTTTATCTAAAATAAGGTAGGGAAGTGGTTTGTTTAAAGATCCTAATTTTTTTTTTTAATGCATGGAGAATATTGTCTGTTAAGGTATAATTCTACCTTTAATTTGAGTGGAAGAGATAAAAAAAAATAAAGGAAATAAAAAGAGTAATCAAACAGCTGTAATCTAAAGACAGGCACTTCTAAAAGTTAATTAGCAGATGGAGTTATTCTACACAGGGAAGTGTTGCTTCTCCTGGTGCATTTAACACAAGGCTTGGGTCTTTGCAGAAAATATGCTATAGTAAAGGGTGTTATTGATTTCTGCACATGAGCAGCAGAGTGGAATTTGATATCTTTTGGTAGGTGAACAAGTGGTTTCTTCTATTCTTAAACTTTCAATTCACTATGACAAACCGAATTCAGTGTAACAACAACAAAAAACAGTTGACAGATTTTTTTATAATATCCTTGAAGTTATATATTAACATCAGTTTTTAAATGGAGCTCACTTCTTTCAATTCCCTGTAAAATTTGCATAAAAGACCTAGGAATTATTTCAGTACTCCACCTTGCAAATGTAACTTGATTTATGAGAAAAATATTGTGGACAAAGCAACCGTGTCTCTGTTTAGAAGTGGCTCTGACATGAACATTGGTATTAAAATTTTCAAGCTTTTCCTATCTACCAGTAAGGAGAAGGTAAAGGATATATTTCATTTTTCTGGCAGTCTAAAAGTATAGATAATGTTACCACTTAGATTCAGCACGAAACCCTGAAAAAGAAGTGTCAAAACAGCTGGTCTACAAATTTTGGATACATTGTATTTTCCTTCAGCTTTTTAAACTCTTGTTTTAATTAGTTTTTTGCAGGAAACCTCATGATACTTGCATGTATTGAAAACTTAATGTTGCCTCTTCAAATACTTAGCTTTATATTCCTCAAACCTGAATCTTGCTTGCTTTACCCTTTCAAGATTCTCTGAAGAATAAGGATGGAGCATCTTTGTAATGTTACCTATCAATTGTCACAAAAAGATAGCTGATTTCAAAAAAAGAGATAATTTGAGGTTTTTAAGGTTTATATATTGTTTTCTCAGTAAGTGTGTAACTATAATTCCTTCTCTCCTTCTGAAAGGGAATGGTCAGTTTCTTCCTCCTTCCTCAACTGTTTCACTTTCTTTACCCGCTACTTTCTTCTTTTATCTAAATATTTTCCCTACCAGTTGTAGGTAGAAAAATAATAGAAATTCAGCTGTTTTCTAGTAAAGGGTGCTACTTTTACAATGCCAAGAAGTTCACCCATATTCTTACCCTCCTTGTGCTCACATTTATCTCCCTAATTCAGAGACATGAAACAAATTAACCCTGCCTGCTTTTGTCACAGAGACCTTTTGTTATCTTCAGCTCTAGAGAAGGAAATGGTCAGTTAAAGCACCTGCCAAAAAGGGGCTCAAATGAAAAAAAATGACTACAGATTTCTGCAAGTAGTATAGAACCAGAGAACAAAACAACAATTTGTTTTGAAATTTGTATTTTGAAAATCAAATGAAAGTATTGTCTTGATGGAATTGAGCTGGTTTCATAAAAGTCATTTTAGGAAAGTGACTTAGTTGCTCCTTTTTTCTAATTAGGTATTTTTGCTTGTTCTTAAAACATATGAATCTCATTTTGAGTGGAAGGCTTGCTTGAACCAGTACCTTGTGTTATAGATATAGATTCACACTTCAATAAGTTAAAAACTGGAATAAGTCAGTAATCTTCAAACTACAATCTGAGAACAACTGAGGAAAGTTGTTGCATAGCCCCATCTTATGATGGAAGAGATGATGCCTCTTCTATCCTGCCTTGTGGCAGAGGATACTGCCTAGGACAGAAGCAGAATCCTCAGGGAGACTTTCTATAAGTTGTGGGTCACCTAAACTGGTATGAATGCAATCTCTGATGGTGATGACTATATATTGAATTTCTATATATCTCGAGGACATTCTAAACAGAAAATTGTACTTGATATTAGCATCTTGTAGCTCTTACTGCCTGATAAGGATGTATGAGAATATGAGAATATTGTGAACATGATTTTTCTGACAGTCTGTTTCCTTGGCTTTGTCATAATCTAAATTGTTTGTATGTTAGTTATTAACAAGGCTTGCTTTAGAAGTGAAACTGTTTGGTAGCTCTTCCACTGTGTTCAGATATTTCTCTGAGCTGAGGGATAAAGAATACAGATAGTTGTAGGTGCATTATGAATGCTTTATTTATCCAAAGGTAATTGGTAGAATGTGAGCCTCCTTAACATCTTGAAAAACAAGTGATCAAGTAATCTCAGTTGTGTAGCTCTTATGTCTTTCCTATAAGCCCTTCTTTGATTTCTTCTTGACAGCCTATTTCTTCATACAGAGACTATTTTCCCTCATTCTTTCCCCTGCTCCCTTCTGTGTGTGTGTCTCTCCCTCCAACTTTTCCTTTGCACTCCAGGATGTGCTGTTGTTTTCTTTTAGTTCCTATCACTTGTTGAGGCTATCACAACAGCTACAGACTGGAAAAAAATATTGACAGCCTATATGATCTTTCATGGCATTTTTAAAATCCTGGTTTTTTTAAAGAAATATTCAGAAGACTTATTTTCCAATCTGAAGGACTGCTTGTCTTCCATTTCATGCTATAATGATTTCTAAGAAACTGAAAAAAATAGGAAAGAGAGAAAACCATATAAGGGGAGTAGCACTCTTCCTCAGAGGATAATTGAGATCTGGGTGTTCCTTTGATGCTTTTGAGAATGACCTGCATGCACTTTTTGCAGGCGTTCTACTTTTTTCACATTTGCAACATCACCAAAAATCTGTGTTCAGTATGTGGTTTAGGTGATGATCTGTTCTCCAAAAAGCAACAGAAATTTGAATAGCAATGGACTGCCTGGTGTAAGAGCAATGATTGGTTTGCTGCTGTAACACTAATGTGACTTTTGCTACACATGTAGTAAAACTTTCATCCTAGTTTAAACAGTTAAATTATTTTAGATTATGTTCTTTTTACTGTTCAGCAACTGGATTTTTCAAAAAATAATGTTTACATCTCATGTTCTAGATAAACTATTATTTCTCTCTCTCATAATATGGGGACTATGTGTTGGAGAAAATTTTTACTCTTAGATACTACACAAAATCATACATAGAGTGTCAGAAAATATTTGTTACTAATAGCTAGTCTTTAGGTTTTATATGAAAAATAAATTCTGATGGTTTCTTGCCTTGCTTCAGCTTACAAGTGAAGCATATATTTTATAGATCTTTCCGTATTTGTATATATATTTTTACAGATGAAGAAAGAGTGTATGTGCATACATGCATACAAGTATTTCAAAACAGTTTTGCTTTATTAATGCTGTTGCACAGCAAATACAGATACTTTAACTTCAATTATGTAAGTAATATAAATGACCAATATTTTAAAGAAATGCTTATCAAGAGTAAGACGCTTACTTTTCCTTCTGAAACAGACTATTACTTAAGGAAGGGGCTTCATGAAATCTTCCTAATGTCTTGCCTCATTTCTTGAGTAAATACCATAGGTATGTAGAAGGTGTGCTACACATCTTAGTTGTGCTAGTAAGGCTCTCTTTGAAGCTGATGCTTCTACATGAAACTAGATTTTCACCTGTCCTGTGCCTCCTCAAAAGTATCTCTTTTGGTGAAATTGGTCTCTGCTCTGTCACTGAAACATTCCTTTTGCTCAACAAAAGCCCATAAAGACTTTAGCAATATTCACACATCTGCTTTCTCAATACTAGCAACATTCTGCAGCACTACATGTTTTTTTATTTATTTATTTATTTATTTATTTCCCCCCTCAAAACTAACAAAAAACTGGTTTAGGAGTTACAGGGACAACATGTAAAGTAGCTTCAGTGTGAAAGGCAGTATGTGGAGCGCTTAGGACTGCACATTTTTTTGCCAACTGTTCATATGGTAAACTTGTCACAAGGTCATATGAGACATATATTACACTGTTGCTAGCCAATTCCTCTTTTGAAATGTAAGTGGGACTTCACAATGGTAGACCTGGTGTTGGACTTTCATATAGATGGAAATTTTTGGCCATGTAATTTTTTCTCTTTTTCTCTAGATTTATTTTACAGTTTATTTGGGTTACCATATTCATGGGAGACATTAGAACAAATGGAGTCATTGGTTCTGCTAATCCAGATCCTTGAAGCTGTTTAATACCATTATGAAATACCAGAATGCCTGAGGAACGAGATTATTCATCAAACACATTTTTCAATTGTTTGCTATAGCTTCAGGTCTGAATAAAACATGCCTCCTGCAGAACATTCAGTTTTGAATTGTTTCCCTGCACAAACTTTGATATGATTTTTTTATTAATAGAATAAATCCAGTAGAGACAGGGTCTAAAAGTATTCTTGATTATGGGAACTGCAGTATTTTAGACCAAGTACTTTGTTTGCAAGGTAATACTTGCACAAATTCTAAAAGTTAAAGTGGGTCAGAATGTCCTTGTCTGTCAGGGTGAAATCTGGGCCCTGCTGAAGTTGTTTCCTCTGTTTGATGTCTGAGTTTTCTCTGAGCAATTCCAAGAGGCTTGTTCCAGAGTGCTGTACATGCTGTACACAGTGTTTTCAAAGGCCACTCACGGCAAACAGCAGCTGCATGACAGAAGTCATCTGCAGTACAGTGGGAAGTGTTTGAGAACACCTGGTTTGAATATATTGTTCTTTCTTCCTTTGCTAAATTTAATCTGTCTAGTTGGAAATGCGAAGATATTTAGCATTAAGTCTCACGCGTAATGTTATGGGAAGTGGTAGAGCAAATATTCAGAATTTACTGCTGTCCTGCCTTTTCACCAGTTTTTCACTAAACACAGCAAAAGTACTGTGGGTTGTAGTCCTATTGTCTGCATTGGATTCAATCTTGAAATGTAACTTGAGTCTGTAGGTTGAATTCAGTGGGTTGAATTCCAGCTTTCTGATTATTGATTTATACATCTAGAAAGAAAAGGAACTAACCTCAGTAAGTGTGCTGCTTATTGTAATGAGGGATATTCTATTGCACAAGATGTATGCGATGATTTTTTTGCCTGTGCATGCACAAATGTATTTTTTCTCTTGGCCAAGTCTGACAGAGATACATAGATATGTATGTAATTGATTGGGATATTTTTTTTTGCAATTCTGACAGGCTGTGCTTCTCCTCTACTTTTGTACCTTCAAAGAGTACAGACAGAAGGTGCAAATAGGCTTCCATTTTGTAGCCACTGGGCTTGTTTTATAGCTCTTCCTTTACTCACCTCCTCCTCCATGTGGTAATTCATTGCAGGTGCATCACTGCTGGGGTGATAGTACTGCGATAAAAGGATATCTATTTGCAAAATTAGCTCCTGGAAATTGAAATTAGCATAATTGTTAATGTTGCAAGTTAACCATGCAGAAACTTAGGATCAGAGACTTAGGTTTTTCAAATCTGCAGTAATTTTCTTTTCCAAGACATGATAATCTGTCTACATCACTGAATATTTGTCTTTTTTTTTTTTTGTTTCCAAAGAATATGCCCATCCCATGATGATGAGGTTGCCCTGGCCACAGTAGAGTTCACCACACAAGTCTAAAAAAAAAAAAAATTTGGTGTTTAATTTCGACTTCTTTTTCAGTATGGTTTAAACTGGCAAAATCACAACTAGAATGAAGGGAAGGGATATAAACCAAGGCAAAGCAGAAAAAAACATGGAAATGAAACAACAGAGATTGTTTTAGGCACCACAAATATAGAAACAATTGAAACCCTCTCTCTGTGAATTATCAGAACAGTGCATTCAGCAGTCTGTCCCTTCTCTTTCACAGGCCCAGACTAGTTTAGGTGGCCATTCACTAGATTAGCTTGGCTGTCAGTGTAGCACCTGTATTTGGCTCTTCATGGTGTCTGTAGATGATGGATAGGAAGACAGCATCAATTTTTCCCATTTCTTTATGCTCATATACTGTTTGTGTTCTTATGGCTGGAGAAGGAAAGGAAAAAGGGTATTTTGCAGAAGAAAATTAATTCCCTTCCTTCAAGGTGATGACAGTGCTTTTATAATCTGGAAGTATTACAGTCCTAAGTAAATATAGACTCAGTCAAGTCTCTTGTAGCTATGGCTACATTCCTGCCCATTGCCATACTAGTGAAAACAGCAAGGGGTGTTTTGACACCAGCTCACACTTGAGCAGCAACAAGGGTGTTGTTTTCTCCTAGCTGCTGTAGTAGCTATTATTGTTTATTATACACACCATGGTGCCTTGGAAACCCAATCTAAAGTCATGCCCTGTTGTTCCAGACACCCTACAGACTAATAGTAAGAATAAAAAATCCAGGTCCTTACCACCTTCGACAGCTTGCAGTCTAGTTTTAAGACTGAATGCACTGAGTAGATAAAACAGACAAATAGGTTTGGGAAGGCAGGAGTATAAAGCAGGGCCATAAATAAAAAGCAGAGGTCTCTGTTCACTGTCTTTCTAACTATTTTATTTACTTGCTAAATGTCATTTGGACTTTCTTGCTTCCCTAAATTTACACTTAGAGAGTGGTTGTGATGCACATCTGTTTTAAACCTTTTATCTATCACCACACATGCAGTGCTGTTGCATTGTGTGGCCTTTTTACTTTTAGGTGATTTTCTGGTATTTATATGAGTGATGACAAAGCTAATTTTTGCAGTGGTATGAGTCTGAGTATTCCTGCATTAAATAGAGGGTTAAAACAGTCAGGAAATTCTGTAGGCACTTCAATATTAGTTATATGTTAATTAAAGAGCCTGGCTTGCCTTTTTCCTGTCTTGAATGGGCGTTTCAGATACCTAAATTCATATTTCATGTAATAGAGTTATAATGTTGGCTATAAGTGGTTGTGATCATCTGTGAACATGAGGAGGGGAAAACTAGCTTTTAGTTTTAATCTACTTTGTATAATTGTTAAGAAATATTTTGCTTTCATTCAGTGGCACTCATCTCTTTGCTGTTGTTCATACCTCTAGTATGTTCTAGCTTTTAGAAGATGTAAGTTCTTGAAATTAAAGGATGGTATTAATAATGTGAATGAGGCTATGTTATGCCTGGAGAGAAAATAAAGACCTCGAGCTGGATTCTTTATTACAGTTAAATCTATTCTGATTATTTTGTAGATCTTTGCAGTAGAACAGTCTCTTGCTGGTTGGCTGCAGAAAAAGTAGATTCAGCTATGGACCCTGATCAAATTCACCTTGTAAACTCTAAAAGAGTTGGAGAGTTTAGGGGACAGGAATAGTCATTTGCTGCATTTAATGAGCTCTTGAGAGTCTAGGTAATGTATTCTGTTCAGGTTATTTTGAGAGCTATTATAATGTATTCTCTTCAGTTATTCAGTAGTCAAAAATTACTCCTGATTTTAATTATTCCTAGTGTGCTGGTTACCTATCCCAAAAGTATCCCATGGGTTAAGGTCCAAGAGGAATAGAGTATTTTAGATTGGTGCTTGAAGTGTTTGTATCAGTCATATTTCATATGAAGCTATAAGCTGAAAATTCCTCATTTTAATGGTTCCTCCTCTCCCAGCAAAATAATAAAAAAAAAGACTGGAGCTCATTTTTTCGTGAACAAATTTACACAATCAGAATCACAGAATCATTTAGGTAAGAAAAGCCTCTGAGACTGTCGAATTCAACCTATGACCTAACACCCCCTGTCAACCACACCATTCCAATAGACCATGGCACTGATTGCCACATCCAGCCTTTCCTTAAACACCTACAGGGATGGTAACTCCAACACCTCCCTGGGCAGTCCATTCCAATTTTGCATCACACATTCTGTGAAGAAATTCCTCCTAATGTCCAGCCTAAAACTCCCTTATTGCAGTTTAAAACTGTGTCTTCTTGTCCCCCAGCTCCCTCAGCCACTTCATATAAGACCTGCACCCCAGGGCCTTCATCAGATGTATTGTCCTTCTCTGGACATGTATTTTCTATTGCCATTTAATTATGTGAGTTATTTTATCTGTACAATGTGTTTATGCCCTGTGACAAATCTGAATGAAAGTTGTGAATGCAAAGAGTGATGTTCAGGGTCAAACACTCTTGCTTGGATAGACCTCTGTCACTGCTTTAATAACAGTACAGCAAGAAAGAGTAAAAACCAATATTTTATGGATGAAAGCTTTTTTCTCTCTAACACCTCAATGTTTTACACATTTCCTTTTGCATAAATGCACTTTGCACTTCTGTCTTTCATTTAACCAGTGAAAATAAGATATATCTCCTCTCCAACCTGTTGAACGTGAGGGTACTGTAAAGTGTTTCTCCTGCCAAGATTTAAGTGCAATGTTACTCTACCAGATCTTCAGCCCCATACACATTGCTGTGAGTAGATCATTCCTACTCTGTTTAGGCTTGACTTTAGAAGGTATTTCTTCTAAATACAGTGAGAAGTTTGAAAGGAGTTTTCCTCATTCTTTTCCTAAGTTTTTTGTGTACAAAAGAACTTTTTTTCATATACCTTATTCTAGGACATAAGAAAAAAAAGAGCCTAAAGAGGTTCCTTTATGAGTTTGCTGGTAGCTTTTCTAGGGACAGGTTTTTAGTTTGTGAGATTTGGGTATTGGAGTTCTTCAGTGAGAGTATGCAGCACACTTTTCTGGTTAAACTGGTTCTTTCTTGATTTTTCAATAGGATTCAGATGTATTGTTCACACTATCCTTTCACTGGTCTTCAGCATGTTAAAATATTAAGCATGTCAGATCTTGAACAAGAATAATATCTTAGATAAAGGAAGGAAATCGTCTAATCAGTCAACTGTCTGTCTTGAGGAAAAAGACTTGGGAGATCTGGGTTGTGAAGGGGGTTCTTTACAAGGCTGGGGAGTGACAGACACCAATTCTTTGGCTTTAAAACATGTTAATTCTACTGATGAGCTCTACAATTGCCTAGGTCTCTACTGCTCTGTCTCAAAGGTCTTCAGGCCCATGCAGAATCCTAAATGGATCCTAAAGGGATCTAGGACTCAGAATGTAAAGCTAAATTTTTAATTAAAACCCCATAGGTTTTCCCTTCAAAAATGTTGCTTAATTGGATTAATCAATATGTATGGAGTAGGGAAGAACAGCAAGACAGGAAATTCTTAAGGTGGAAACAATTTGAATCAAGAAATGTTCACAATGCCTAAAATTAAAAATAGTCTGAGGGGAGAAATAGGAGGATTTATATCTAAAAATGCCACAAGGGAATGTCTCTTGTGAAATTCACCCCAGAATAAATATTTTTCTGATCAGATTTGTTTAGAGAGAGCTCATTATTATTATTATTAAGCAAGAATCAATCATAATATGAAACACAGACCAGATGCATTCCCTTTATGCTTTAATCCTCCTGGAAAAAAAATCAATATTATACTAATTTTTATAATGAGTAGAAAAATGTGCAAGAAGAAGAAGAAGAAGAAGGTTTTTATATCTTCTGGTGGAACGCTGTGCACAGATTGGTGGGCTAGCACTGTCTCTGGGCCAGTATGGTGTGTGCTGAAATGCAGAATGATGTCAGTTCACTTGTTCATCTTAGAATTATTGTTGGCACAAAACTTCTGATAAGCCAATAAATATGCATTGCCTCCAAATGCAACCAGTTTCATATGAGCTAGCTCAAGTGTTTTGCCAGGGTATTGCAGTTCCAGGGTTATTCTCCCCAAATCTGGACTTCCTCTAAATGACTTGTCTAAATGCCAGACAGAAGCAGAATTGAAAATGTATGCTCCTAGCTGTTTACATACCCATTGCATAGCTCATCTTTCCTTATGCACCATGAAAAAAGATTAGAATTACATTGTTTTCTAGAAGTGCAAAACATAGGAGAAAAAGACCAAGTTAGAGACTTTTAGAATAATTGTTTTTCTCCTAATTCTAGAGTAGTCTGTAGGCAAGGATTTTGGTAAACTTCAGTTCTGGATTTTAGGACTTGTTCTGTTTCCCTGTACCTAATATTAACCTGTATGTATTGGAAACCAGCAAAAATCTTCTCCATAATACAAAGGAGAGTCTAGATGAATTGGGAAGTACAAGTTAATTGTGAACATAATTGCACTTCTGGTGGGTAATTGCAATCGTAAGTCAAGCAAGACAGCTTCTAACAGTTGGGTCAGGTTTTTAATTCTGTGATTTAAATTATTAATGAGGATATTTTCATAAGCTTTCTGCATAAAAATTGACTTCATAACAGAGAGGTCAGTTGGTCTTGTCTTCTAGCCTTTTGATTCTCAGTGATAATCAGAAGCTGTTTTCCTGTAAATGTATGCTGGATTTATGCATCCTGACACACATACCAGACTTAGGTGGTGAATTACTTACAAGCTTTATGAAGCAAAAATTAATTCTGTAGGTTCTAGTTGAAAGAGTGATTTAATACCTTGGGAATCTTGAAAGCCATATTGAGTCTATTATGGAAAGCCCAACACAGGCTACTTTTTGCAGTGTGGCTGCAGTCAGATGAAGTGGTATGATGCATAAAGAAAACAAGGGGATCACTACAAGAATGCATAATACTGTCATATAAATCACTAGTATTTCCACATCTGATAGACAGATGCATTGGACACATTATATCTTGAGACTGATACAGTTTTCTATAAGAGGACTTGAGACAAGTAGCAGGGTTGATTAGGACTATAAAGATTTTTATGAGGAGAGCGAAAGGTTGAGATTATTTATGCAGAAGATGGATTGAAAACTTCTATAACCTGTCTCCTAAAGCAAGATTTAAGAGGCCATCCAGTATTATCAAATAGAATAAATTTAAAACAGATAAACAAGAATTTAGTTTTGTACCTGAAACACAAA
Source organism: Notiomystis cincta (assembly GCA_013398075.1). Taxonomy (NCBI): domain Eukaryota; kingdom Metazoa; phylum Chordata; class Aves; order Passeriformes; family Notiomystidae; genus Notiomystis; species Notiomystis cincta. The sequence continues at coordinate 38,907 of VZRX01002138.1, forward strand.
GAAATGACAGAATTCAAGGTCACAGAGATGGAAATTTAAGATATTCAGAAAGATATCTGGCACCCTTTTTTAAATAATAAATATATGAGGTTTTCAAAAAGATAAATCACTTTAAAAGAAAGAAGTTCCTGAGTCAAACAGTCAAACATATACTTCCACTATAATGGTTTATTGCATCTTGTTGGGATGTGTCTTGGCTCACTGGGATTATGAATATTGAGTAAGAGTCAGGATATTGGACAAAATGGACAATTATTAATATTCATGGTGACAGTTTCCCTTCCTTTGGCACTCTGAATTAAGTTGTTATAATTTCTCTCTGCTGTGTTTCTCAAGAAAAAAGAATAAATGGCAGCTCTGATTTCCCTTTCTCTCCCCAGAAAATAGATGTCATAGTTGCCTTTCAGAAATTCAAGGGTCAAATATTTTGAAGCCTCTTTCATTCACATATCATGCTTATGATCTAGAAACAGGTCTGGGACTACAGCAAATATCTAATTCTGTGCTTCTTTCCTGGCATTTTTTTGCTTTGATAAATGAGGGATGGTGTACTTTATAATTTCTGGGATGCTGATCTGGAAGCACTTACTGGATATGCTTTATTCTAAAAACACTCATACCTTGAAAATTTTTCTGCCTTTGAGTGTCTCAATTTCTGTATTAGGACAACTATTAAGACTCTTACCATGATAATATGAAGAACTTAATACATTCATAAGAAGTTTTATTTTAAAATTTGTTAACAATAGTATCTCCTCTTNAATGATGTATGGTGTACTTTATAATTTCTGGGATGCTGATCTGGAAGCACTTACTGGATATGCTTTATTCTAAAAACACTCATACCTTGAAAATTTTTCTGCCTCTGAGTGTCTCAATTTCTGTATTAGGACAACTATTAAGACTCTTACCATGATAATATGAAGAACTTAATACATTCATAAGAAGTTTTATTTTAAAAAAATTGTTAACAATAGTATCTCCTCTTCCTGCTCCAATTTACAGAACAAAAAAATTCCAAGCTTAAAATGTAATCCTTCTTGATCAAGGCACTTGAAGCTGAATCAGAATCTGAATTCTGAAGCTAATTTTTCTCTACACAGATATTCAAAACCTTAAATCCCATTTGTGTTAGTTGTCAAATTAGCAAGCTATGGTTGTGGTTAGAACTTTTTAAAGAGAAAATTTCTGTTCTATGGGATTTTCTAGGGAAAAAAGAAATAACAGTTGGTTGTGGAGTTAAAGGAATAACTCGCCCCTCCCTTGCCCTCCCCCCAGAATAACTCCCAAATTACTTTGAGTTAATTATAGTCTGTAAAAATAAGAGAATATTAATGTTGAAAATGCAGTCTAGCAGGTCAAGAGCAGGTTACTTAGTACCATGTCCAGTCTGGTCTTGAGCTTTGATTGTCTTCTTCACAGTGAAATTTATTTTTGTGATTTATGATATCAGAATTTCCCAGGTACCAGCTGGTGCCCATGTTGCAGCTTGTCCTTTCCTTGAATAGAGATTTTGCCACTAGGGTTCTTAGGTGCTGCCAGTGAGCTGCTCCTGCTGCCAGGAGGTTTTCCTTTCCCCAGTGCCTGACATAAAAATGACTCCAAACAGGGTGGATCCTCTCCAGGTGCAGGTAGGCACACACATCTGTGTTAAAAGGTACTCTTAGTCAGAGTTTTCCTCATTGCTGGCCCCGAGGGAGAGCCCTACTAAGCAGCTGCTCCTCAGTTGGATCTGGTATCCCTGCTCCCAGCCTGTAGGGTGGTGCCTGTCAGTCCAGCCAGTGGTTCTTGTGGTCCTCCACACCCCATTCGACTGTGGCAGACCACACCACAGGCTTTGTTAGATAAAAATAAATAGCGCACACTGCTCATCCTTCATTCACCAAACCAGTCCTGTATTCATGCTGAGCTCTCAGCATGACAGAGTTCAAATGTATCATGTTTATTCCTGGTAATTTCTTGGGTTTCATACCTTGGGTGTTATTTTCTGGACAATTTGATGTGTGACCTTCCCAGGGACTGAGGGTGATTAACCTATATTTACCTGGAGTAATGAGTGCAGAATTTGAGCTGTTTTGCTCAATGACCATGATCAGAAGTTTGGCTTATTATCCAATTAATTTTTCTCCCTTTTTGCCTCACTTCTTGGTGAAAACTGCTTGGTGAAAAGGGTCTGGGATTAAAATTCTTTTAAGTCATAAAAAAACTGTTCTAAGAGAGGGACAACTAATTTGAGGTTACTTGAGAACTTCCATACATGCAGTTGTTCAAACATGGAATGTGGAAATGTTGGTTAGAGTGTTCTCAATATGCAGAAGAGAAGGTAATAAGAGGCAAATAACAACGGTTCATAAAATATAGCATGACTTTGAGCACTGTAATAAACAGGCTATTCAGTCTTGACACAGTGCAAATACCTGTGGTAGTAAATCTGCCAGACACTGCTATGCTGTGAGGAAGGAAAGAGGTTGAAGGACATTCAATTGGGCAATGCCACAGGCAAGAGAACTTGATAAAAACGTGCACATACCTAGAAGGCATTAGAGGCTAAATTGGAGGCAAAGTGATTGGTGTGATTCACAAGTGTCTGACAGAGAAGATAAAATAAAATTAAGGGAGTGTCTATCAGGAAAGAGATTGATTTGTGAAATGTTAATAAACTATGGACACACTCCCATGTGAATCTTAAGTACAGCCCATGAGCTCTGAAGATTGAATTGACTAACAAATATGAAAATTTTATCAGTCTTATATGTGCAGGGAAATAAAGGGAATGCTTTTATGAGAATCCATGTGCCTAGCAACTGTGATGCTCTGAAGAGGATCCATTAAAATTTCTGTGGAAAAGTTCAGGTCAAGGTAGATCAAGACTTTGGTCTAATACAGGCCATGTTTGCCAGAATAATTTGTCCAGGAACAAAGATGGCAATGCACAAAGAATGGTTGTACTAATGCAGGACCATAGGGAATACAGGTGTTCAGTAAGCCATTAGCGGTGCATGGGAATCTACAGAGATGTGTTAACTGAATATCTGGTTTCCCTAATAGGAAAAGCTAACTAGTTAATTGGTTGTACTTGGAAGTTATGTGGTATGGGGCTATACCATTCCATTCAGGAGAACATGATAGAGTTTGGTACATGAGGACATGGCAGCCAGGTTTTATTAGAGCTAAAGTACTGTTATGCTCTATATTTGACAATGTAGCACGTGAAAGTTCAATTTGATTTTCCTGGTTTGTCAAGGGGTTGTTTTCTTTGTCTCACTCAGACGTTTCACTGGCGGGAGCCTCGAGTGTGTGTGGAGCCCGCCTTGTTCTCACCCAGGTTGCTGCCCTTGCGCTGAAGAGGTTTCACCACACGAGGCGAGGCTGGAGAGGGAGCCTGGCCAATGTGCTGCTGCCCGTCCTCTTTGTTGCACTGGCAATGGCCTTGTTCAGCGTGAAGCCGCTGGCTATCGATTATCCTGCTCTCAAGCTGACTCCGAGACTTTACGGCAGAGCTGAATCCTTCTTTAGGTAAAGGGCTCATCCATCATCATCAATAGCCAGGGTTCTGGGACCTTTACCCTGGAGTTCACAGATTTTAAAGACTATTTGTATTCTAGAAAGAATGAATGCTTACTTTTTACAATAGTTATGTGGGGTTTTTATTATGTCTTTAGTACACTTTTATAGGTTATTATAAGGGAAAGATAAAATTAGAAAAGCTTTGTGTGAAGGATTTTCTGGAGGAAAGGGCAAAGACATTGGAGAAGATTGAACTCAAATCTGTACCAGCCATGACCATTTATATGTTAATGAACAAGTGTATTTGAACAAGCCTTTGCATGCTTCATTTTGAAAAATTGCTTAGGTCTGAAGTTATTTTCTCAAAACAATTCCTGGGTTTGAAAATACCACACAGTATTAACCAAGCCTACTGCCCTTCTTACTCCAACTAATTTCTATATGTTCAGCTTTGAAACCAACTAGATTATTTATTTATATATTTTTAATGTGTGGTATCTATAGAATAAATCTGTACAGAGTGCTAATCACACATCGCTTTCTCTACTGTGCAAATATACAGATAAACACAACAAGATACTGTTTGAATTTATAAATATAATATAAATTTATTTTTAGGCATAAAAAAACTTTAGTGATGTCAACCACTAGGAATGTGTGATTATAATCACAAGGATGCCCATGGGTAGATGCTGAGATTTGTTTAGCCACAATTGTAATGAATTTTCTTTACATGTTCACATAGAGTGTTTTGAAATGAGATTATTTTGGTACGTTTCCTTTGCATGGATTTTATATAGTCCTTTAATTTTTTGCAAAATACATAGGACCTTGAGCCTGAAGGTTAATAGAGCTAGATGTATTAACATGACTTTATTTCTTTTCCTTTTTTATTTTTCTTTCCCCTTCACTCCTTACCCCTCTTTAAACAGCACTGAAGATGATAACTTAAGAAAACTTTCTCACGTTCTCCTGGGATATTTCTCTGACTGGGACCACACATGCATGCATTCACAACATGGGTAATTGTGACTAATGTAACTATTTCCTTAATTTTAAATATTGAACTTTTTTTTTTTCTTTCTGTGCAATGGATTATCTTAGGCTTTTTTTAGCAGCATGGGTTTAGTGATGAATCTATTCAGATAAAGGAGCTGGCATTCAGGTAAAGAACATAAGTAGGCTTTACTCTTAAAGGTCTGACTTAAAGATTCAAATCAATGGCAGTTTTCTAATTAATTTCAGAATTATTTTGATCAAGCCTGGTGTCTGTATGAAGGATAGACAATAAGGAAGATATTAGGAAGCATTCTAGATTTCCAAATTCAGGAATGAAATGGTGACTATACTTTAATACTTTCTGCAAATACGAGACATGATGCTCATTTGATGCCTATAAAAATATTTTTAATAAATCAACTTTGATAAAAATGAGTAAAATTTGTATCACTCTAGACACAGCTGCCACTGTGATCAAATGCTAAGAAGGTGTTCAGCATGCCAGATCTCCTCATTACTCTCTGTATTTCTTCTGTTAAGTGATATAATTCTTTCATTTGATAGTCATAGTTTTATTATTTTTATTCCCACTAGAAAAAATAATTCATGTTGGCAGACAGAATCTATGTCACCCCAGGATTCATGCAGATGTGTGTCTGAACAGGAGGTATGAAATTTTTGCTTCCTTATATATGTAAAAAATATGTGTGTGTGTGTATTACTTCTAATTCCTTGGCTGCTGTTTTTGAAGGGCTAATGAAAGTGATGAGGAAATAAATCCTCACAGGTCTGGCTTTGTTATGATTGGAGATTTACTTGTTTCATCTAATGAAATTGTACAAAAATTTCTTGTTTATATATGTGAACACATATGTCCACTAGAAATGGCTGTAGATTGATCAGAAATAACAAGATCAGAGACAGCTGAACTATTTTCAGATGCAACTTACTTTAAAAATGTTTTAGGACTCTGATTAAGAAAAACCGTCATGTAAAACAAGGTTAAAACATAACATCTGGAGGACTACCTCCTTTCAAAGGGAAGGGCTGGTGAACCTTGCTGGTAGAACCCACAGGGAATCTACACATGAATGAGATTTAATTTTTAGAGTTTGCTTTTGGTTTGGATTTTGGATTTAAAAATACAGCAGACTTCAAGAAATGAAGGATTTTGAAAAACATAATGAATTTCTGACCTTCTTGACTAATGACTGTTCCTGCTGACTTGCTCTGAGTTGAGTAACAAACAGAATATGAAACACTGTCTGAAGTGACAAATGTATTTTCCCAAAATGGAATACCCTACAAAAAAGTTTCATTTTTTTAAAGATACAATTATTTAGAGTAAGAGTCACATATGAAATATAGCAATACAGTTTTGGGAAAAGTGGTAGAAGGAAACTAGAGTTTTACTTTTCTGGGCAAGAAATAAGTTGGCCTCTAATACTAATGAGACATACTTAAAGTACTAGAAGGTTGAATAAAATAAAAATGGAAACGTACACAGGGAGAGGTCTATTAACCGTGAAAACTGAAAGGAAAGAAGTCACTTGGCAATGGAGGCAGAACTTCTATCTGTGAGCTGTGTAAGAGCAATCTTTGAGAGTGAATTTTTATTTTCTGTAGAGTTGAGACATCAAATAAGCATTAAATTTTTTCAGTTGATTGACATAAAATACTTTGTAAAGCTTCTGAGATAATTGAGTCTAATATCTGTCACTTTTTCTTTGGTTGTGAGAATGTCCCACTGAATCATTAGAAGACATCTTCCTTTATTCTTCTCTGCAGCCCATCAATGAAAGTTTTAGAAGTATATAAGATTAGTTAGAATTTTACTTTCATCTCATATTTATCCGGTGCCTATTTTGTGTTTCTTCTCAGGAAGAACAAATAAATAGCAGTCTTGCCTTTTTCATTGCTGTAAACATTCCTAAACTTGTATATAAGTTTTGATGTTTTCAAAACAAACTGACTGACAGGGCTGCAAGAGGAATCAAAGGGATTTCTAATATGTAGGTGGCACAATCATTTGAGTTGCCTTATAAATGTAAAACTATACATAATTTATTGAAAATATGTGAAAGCTGAGAAAGGCAAATCCAGTTAAAAGGAAATGCTGTAAAATCTACATAAAAATCCAAAAATAAGGCTAAATGTAGTGCCACTGTTTTTAAAAAGTACTTTACTTATTTTATGTATACTTTTTTCCAGATGTGTCCAAGTTTCAATACCTCAGCTCCCTATGTGAAGAATAAGAAAGGACATATTTTGTATAATCTTTCAGGATTCCCTGTGGAAGAGTATTTAGTGAGGTCTTCCAACAAAACAAGGTAATTTTAAAATGTCTAGCCTTTGTTTATCCTTTGTGTATAAACCCCACCATCCTCCCTGATCCAAAGCATAGACATTTGTCACTGGTAATATAAAGGGTAGTTGTCATTATCTGGACATTGTTATCAAGGTGTAGAGTCAGGCTGTGACTCAAGGTAACAAAAAAGCCCTTCAATGATCACGTCTCAAAACTTCCTCCAGCAGGTCATGATGATTGCCTCTAGGCATACTCTGGAGTTTCTTCCATGTAGTGAGTTATTTCAGCATCTTAGAGATGCATATCTAAACCAGGTGAACAATATAATTTCCATTCCTCAATCAAATAGAGGTGGATATGCTCCAATTAATATTTTCTTTGAAGTAAAAATATCTGGTATGCCCCTGGCAATATTTCACATCCTGTGATATCAGCAACAGAGGTTATCTGCTGTATTTTGAAGTTTACTTATGTGTCTTTACAAGTCAACCACTGCTGATAATGCAAGTGGAAATATTAGACCACGAATGATTTTATCGAGGAGAAGAAAGTGTTAGCCACTCATGTATTAAAAGAAGGTGCATCTGATTTGATAAAAATAGAGGTAAGCATCTTTGGATGAAAGATTTGAGCTAATATATGAAAGGAATAGGAAGAAATGAAGCTGTTTAAGATGATTCTGGAAGTCAGCAATAACTCAGTTCCTAAGAAGCCTTCCTTTTGCTCAGAGATTTTAGCTTCCAGAAAGCAAAAATTCTTATCTAAGGGAATACCTTTACTGGAAAAGAGCCAATAATATTCACCTAATTAAAAAATAAATTGTCCCCCTTCTTTTTAACAATGAAGGAGTTTGTGAGGGGTGAAGTTTTACTTTCAGTTGAAAATAAAGTGTTAGCATAGCTGTCTCTATTTTACCCTTGCGAGAAAACTGCAAAGCTTAAGGCAGATAACTTTTTGTTATTTTAATTTCTACTACCAGATATGGTGGTTGGTCTTTTGGAGGGATGAAAACATTTGAACTTCAAGATAAAAAACCGAATAACACCAAATCTCAGCCTCTGGCTAAGGTAAGAGTTACATGTATGTGTGCACATCTATATGCATGTTCAGGCTTCAGACATCACAGCACTTACCATATAAAAATCATTACATAAAATGCTAGCACTGAATAATTGGGAGAAAATCCTCTGTTTCTTACAGTCTAACTCTCTGTTCATAATTCTTGAAGTATTCTCCTCTGTTTAAAAAACTGTTTTAAATGAGTCAAGTGATGTAGCTTTTGGTTTTGTTTTTTTTTTTTTTTTTCAGTGAACTCATTTTAGAATCTAAAACTTGTTTTTTAGTCAGCCAAATAATTTTTTCTTTTTTTTTTCTACAAAAGTTAATGTCAGAATTGGCCAAAGTGCATGGAACAGCACAATAATAGGTTGCTATTGATGCTTTTTCATGCCTACAAGAAATACTTTGCTTTGCTTCATTTCTCTCACCTCCCTTCCCCTAAGAGTAAAGACATCTTCTAGGAGCAGCTCCTTCTGAATAACAAATATACTATTCTTTTCTCAAAAGAACTTTTCTAAAACATTCCAAGGGAAATAAAATCCCCTGAATTGTTAAGTGCTTGTTAGCCTCCAGGTCTCATCCCAAGTTTTCACAGTATGGAGATAATGTACCTCTCCACTGCATACCAAAAGGCCTCAAGGAAAATCCCTTTATTTCAGTTGTGCTTAGAATAAATAATCCTTCTTCTTTGATTTTTGGGATCCATTCAAATGTTAGATGCATTACAAGTAGAGGAACAGCAGTCTTGGAGAAGTATTGATGCAATAGTGAGAGGTCTCTGTTCTTGTGCACGAGGCAAACAAGATTTGTTAAGAGGAAGCTGTGCATTTTACAGATTCCAGTTTAGGATATGAAAGAAAGATTCTTCTGCCTTTAAATTGTTTTATGTAAATATATATTTTATTTACTCTTATAAAAAAGAAGAATATAAGGAACAGCATAAATAAGCTCCATCCCCAAATCCATTTTGGGACAAAGTATTAGGAAAAAATACAGATATTTCCCAGTTCAATGTCATTTCATGTTTAGTTTTGCAAAATCGTTTCCTATTCCTAATGCCTTTTCCACATAATTTGTTAGAAATTTTCCTATTTTATATACAAATCCGAGCATATATAGATTTTCATTTTGGTCATTTGTAATCTCTCTTCTAGTCTCATATATTTTATAGCTTTGAACTCCATTTCTTCATTAGAAATCTGAAGGTTTCCAGTAAGATTTTTTTTTTCTGACTGTAATTTTTTCCTATATATCTTTAATAGTTTTAGACTTGTTTTGACATGCTTGCACTGTGGTTTTTTGGAGGTCCTTTTTTTTAATGTATTTGGTAAAGAGCTCCACTTGCCATCAGGACAGGGATAAATTACAGTTATACTCTTAGTAAGTAAGCTTCATATTTCAGACCCAAAGCAAATAGTAGAGTAAATTTATAAAGGGCACTGTGTTATCTAAAGCATCTCCTGGAAATGTCTTTCAACTGATGCAATGTCAAGTTATTGCATTAACCTTTCAGTAACTAATGACCAGATTTTTACTTTGACCTTTCAGGTTTGTTCATGAGACAGTGAATGTACCATTTACATAGCCTGGTATGAAAGAAAATGAGAAATTTGCATTTGAAGCGAATTACTGTGTGATACACTTCATTTTAGAAAATTTCTAAATCTTTATACCTTTTTCTCCTGCACTTCAAAAAAAGCCAACAATTTTTCTTGTTCAAATTAAAAATATTTATTTATGATTACCTAATCACACTGTGCTATATATCCTGTACATGGTATATACATGCACACAAAGAATGTGCATATGTGCACACAAGACAGAGGATATCTCTATGACATGACAAATGTGACTGATTAAAAACATTGATTATTGGCATTCATTGATGATTGGTACTATGTAGCAAAAGCACAACTTCTCAATTTTTTATATTTTCAGGACTGTATATTCTTTAGCTTCCTTTGGTAATATGGCCAAAAAATTGTTCCATAATAGCTTCATAGTTGCTGGTTTTTATAGCATAATGAAATAGAGGAAGAACATGTGGTAATTTTAAATACTGATGAAAGGCAAATTGTACTGTTCACATATCATTCAGAAGAGTACATTTTTCCAATCCCAAAGGTTGGGACTTGAAGCTTTACAGTACAGTAATTGTATAAATGTCCAGAGTAAAAAATTACATCTTTCCAGTTTAATATCAATCATGAATCTGGTGCAGCAATGCTTAGGGACTTCTCTGTTCCTTCTCATCATTTTTTCTTGATAGGCCATATGTTGGCTGAAATGTCAGTCTAGCTTGATTCTGGAATATTAATGGCAAGTAAAAGATCATATAATAGTGTAAAACACATTTTCACAGAACTTTGATCTCATGTGGTGAGGGGGTTGTGTTTTACCTTGGATAAGAATTTTTGTAACTATGGATAGAGTATAAAATAAAGAAAAAATAGTTAAATTGACGTATATAGTTTTCTGTTCCTCAGCTCTTTTCTGCCCTCTCTAAATAATTACCAGTATGACACAAACAAAATGTGAAAGATGTTTCAGCTAGAGCTAATATATTTCCTTTTTTTTATATTTTACCTTTGCTAACAATTTTGAATAAGAAACACTCTTTAGGAAAAAAACCTTAAATGTACCTTCTAATTAACATGTTGGATACTGAAATATATTGTTACACACAATGCTCTATTGTGGTTTTGTATATTCATTCGAATGCTGGCTGTGTTACTATATTTCAAAGGTTTTCTCTGAACATTTGTGACCTTTCCCCTGCCTGAATTAAATGAGGATGGGTTGTCAGAATTTTGCTTTGTTGTTTTCCTTTAATTACTTTTTTTTCAATACAACAAACGCAATTGCAGTGGAGTTTTATTATTATGGATGTATAACTTTCTATTCTGCAAAATTCTTTTTATAAAAGAATAAGAGATGGGGCTGTGAAAAAGACAGGTCACCCTTGATCACTTGTTTCTGTCTTTTTGCTCTGGTTGCTAGTTGCACAGGAGGTCCTGCAGTGTCAAGATTTTCAGTTTTCCTCTCAAATCTTAGGTTCTCTTTCACTACATTTTGTTAAAGACCACTCTTGTTGATTAATGAATGGGACATTCTAGTTCATGTAATTATTTGTGGGAACTGAACTAAAGAAGAACAAAGGAATTTCATGATTTGGTAAAGAGGGGAAGATGCTAAGGTTTGTTGTTTTTTTTTTTTTCCTTTAAATATGGGGATGTAAGAGTTTGAGACATTTGCGTGGCACATGGAAGACATCCAGGGGATCAGGCCCAGCCAATGGGGATTTATGAAAGGCAGGTCCTGCTTGACCAGCCTGACCTTCTATGACAAAGTGACCTGCTTACCAGATGAGGGAAAGGCTGTAGATGTTGTCTATCCAGACTTCAGTAAAGCATTTCAGACTTTCTCCTACAGCATCTTCTTGTGGCTTGGATGCCTGACTCTTTGATGGGTGAGAAACTGACTCTATGGCTGGGCAAGAGAGTTGTGATGCTAAAACCACTTGGTGGCTGGTCGCTAGCAGTGTTCCCCAGGGCTCAGTTTTGGGGCTGGTCCTATTTAACATCCTTGTTGATGATCTGGATGTGGGGATTGAGTGCACCCTCAGTAAATATGCAGATGACACTAAGCTGTATGGGTGTTGATCTGCTTGAAGGTAGGAAGGCTTTTCAGAGAGCCATGGACAGACTCAGTCATTGGGCTGAGGACAGCTGCACAAGGTTCTAGAAGGTGAAATGCTGTGTCCAGCCCTTGTGTCCCAGCAACTACAGGCTGTGAAGTGGCTTGAGAACTTTTCAGCAGAAAAGGGACCTGGAGGTACTGTTGACCACCGGCTGAATATGAGCCAATGTGTGCCCAGGTAATGACATCTTGGCCTGTATCAGGAATAGTGTAGCCAGCAGGACCAGGGCAGTGATTTCCCCCTTGTATTCAGCACTGGTGAGGCTGTGCCTCAAGGATTGTCTTCAGTTTTGGGCCCTGCACTTGAAAATAACATTGAGATGCTGAAGCGTGTCCAGAGAAGGGCAGCAAGGCTTGTGAAGGGTCTAGAGAACAAGTCTTATAAAAATGGCTGAGGGAGCTGGGTTTGTTTAGTCTCAAGAACAAGAAGCTCAGGGGGGATCTCATTCCTCTCTACAGCTCCCAGAAAGGAGGTTGTAGTGAGGTGGTGGCTCATCTCTTCTGCTGTGCCTGCAGCAAGAGGACAAGAGGAAATTGTTTTAAACTGGAACAGGTGAGATTCAGATTAGATATTAGAAAAAAATTTCACTGTTAGGGGGGTCAGACATCGGAATAGTTTTCCCAGGGAGCTGGAAGAGTCATCCCTGGAGGTGTTTAAGAAGTGTCTGGATCTGATGTTGGGTATGGTGGTGTAGTGTTGTAGGAGTTACAGTGATAGTGCTGGGTTGGTGGTAGGACTTGATGATGTTAAAGGTCTCTTCCAACCTTTGATGATTCAATGATGCTGTTGGGATTTCAAGCAGTTGTAAATACCACATAAAGAAAAGTAGAAAATGTGAAAGGTAATACAGGCAAGAACAATGGCAGATCAAAGCTGCTATTTTTAAAAAAAATTACTATCAGAGCTTGTAGCAAAGGAGACTCAAGAGTGAGAGGCAGAGAAGAAATTGCAGTGGACCTCAGAGTGGTTCTTAGAATCATGATCTAGAATAGATACGAGGAAATAAAACAGAGAGTCAGATATTGTAAACCTCACCTCAGAAAAATGTGGAGATTCAAACAAGTAGGTAGTCAGGAGGATCAATCAGAAGAAAATAATTATTAAGAAAGGGAAACAGAACTGAAGATTAGGCAACCTGCACTAGAAAATATAGAGGAGAATGTGTCAGAAAAAACAGTCAAAGCCTGGAACTAGGGTCCAGGTAAGGTTTATCGTTGGATAGTATAACAAAAAAAGAAAAAAGAAAAAAATTAAAAAGCAGAATTATCTGCAAGTAAATGAGAACAATGTCAAAGGAATGATAAGAGAATATTTAGGGAAGTTTCTAAGATGTAACTATATTCTAGAAAATATCTAAGAACACTAAAATCTTAGAAGAGAAATGTTAAGGCAATAAAGTTTTATATTAAATCCTGTTCACTTTGCAATATGATTCAAAATCCAGAGAGACAGTGAGGATGTACAAAATGCAGAGTACAAACAGCTGATATCAAGAGGGAAAGGTTAGGAATTTTTTACTGTTTAAAAACAAAGAGGAGAAGAAAGGGTGCTATGATGTGAGAAATGGATAATAATCAGATGGTTGTAAATGTCACAGAAACTGAAAATAAAACCTGCATAATAATTTGATTTAGTTTTCAGTATGGATAATATAGATTCAAAGACACTATGATTAACAGTAATGGGTGATAGAATCAATTTCTGAGTACAGAGGAAAACTCAAACTTCAGTATATTTGGTTTTGGGACATATCAAGCTCTCAGCAGTGGTTCTAGCAAGTTGAAGTGTGGATTTAGAGTATTTTATCAAGTCAGGGTGAATCTGCATGATCTGAGGATAAAGTATATATTACAACAAAATTGTTTCCCTGTGTTCCTCAGAGAAACTGGCTTGCCTTGTCTGCCTTAAAGTTTGCATCAATTTCCTCCGTGTTTAACAAGACACTGATGCTTGTTGAAAGTGGAGACAGCTTTGTCTATGGAACAGTTTCATACCCTGTAAACAGTGCCTCCTTAATTCTTTCTTTTCCCCTCTTTTTAGGATATTCTCTTCCTAGATATTTTATTCTGTGTCACATACAGGTATTTTTTAGAGAAATATCTCTAGAATTTCAATGATTCTTCCAATTTTAGCACTAGTTTTTACTCATCTTTTTGTATTTTTGATTAAAGTGGCAGGTGTTCTTTTCACATTGTTCTTCCTCTATTTGTTCAACCACATGTGTGTAAAGGAAGGGGGACACAGTTAAATCCATTAAATCAAAAGATCTCAATTTAGTAATAAACATATGTATACAGCTCCAACAATAGAAAACTGCTGCATGCTGTTGAGAGACCTATGCAAATCAACTGGTTCTGTTCTGCCTGGTTGACTTTCTTCTATAAATTGATGTCATAACAGAAGAATTAGATATATTTAATGCAATTTTTAAAGGTATATAAGCTTTCAGATCAGCATCCAGATTGAACTAATGATTGACAATTTCTATTCTTTCTTCCAGGTGTGGTATAACCAAAAAGGTTTCCATTCGCTGCCATCCTACTTAAATGAACTCAATAACTTCATTCTGTGGCTGAATTTACCTCCTAATGTGGATTGGAGACAGTATGGTAATAGTCTTTCTTTGAATTTTTTCATATATTTTGGAATGTAGTTTTTAAATAAACCATAATAATTATAAGTATGAAAATTTTTCAGAGTTTACAGTAGCATTTCAGAGTCCCATTTCTTGGGATGACTTAAAAGTGAAAATTTTAATTACAGAGAAAGTTTGTGTGAAGGATGTAGTACACAGTAAGGTAAATTTTGAATTTAAAGCTCACCATGCCATATGAATTCCTTACAAAGACATTCCTGTGGAATAAGTAAGTATAATTTGTTTTGAGATGTTAGCCCCTGTGAAACTACTGCTAGGGCATGCTTAAGGTAATGTCTTTATGTAGAAACTCTGAATGAAATGAAATCAGGTATTTTAATGAGAATTTTTAATAGATATCAATTTTTAATCAACTTTCCCTGCGCTTCATGAGTAGTACTGATGCTAGCATTTTTCTTCTACCATTAGATATTCAATTCTGGAAATTAAATGTTTGTGTACCCTTACTTTTATATCTGTCATGGAGAATCAGGGTTTGCTGTCCTGCTTACACACAGAGAAAATGATAGTTGTCTCAAGGATTGTGGAATTATTTTATTTTTTGATATTGTATGACACAGAAACACAGAAAGCACAATGGTTCTTAAGAGGTACTTCAAGTCTTTTACTGACATCTGCACAAATTTGGGCTCATTATATAATCTTGTGGCACAATATGTTAGATGTCTGCAGAAGTAGAGCTTAAGAACTAGAAAGTAATATATTTATATCTTCATCTACTGGAGAAGTGCAATAAAGTTGGACTGAACATATTCTTGAGGCATAATGCAGAGGGAACTGTCACAGAAATCTTGGGAAGAGAGGTCAAGCTACTGACCTCTCTGTCTGTATGCATGTATTTATTTGTGTACACATATTTGTATCTGTGTGTCTGTGTGTGTGTGTACACACATGTACATGTGTGTATTTTTTGTGTAGAGACCAATATCTGTGTATATTTTATTTCTAAAAAACAGTTTTACAGTGCTGTATGGGCCACCTGAATTCAGTTCACTTTGACTTTTAACTTTCTCTTATTTAAGGATGCTGGTCTAACAGAGAAGAACTATTCATATGCTTTTGTTATTCAAATTGTTATACGTAAGTCAGCAGTCAGAAGACCATGTACTGTGTTCCAACACTGAAATCTATTTATTTTTATTTTTTTTCCCTTCTTCCAAACTCTGTTTATATGCAAGGTCAGTTCCAGAATATTGTTGGAAGTTGCCGTGAGGAAGCTTGTTAAGATGTTGCAGAAACACGGCTTTGTAGTTCTGCCTCGCATAAATGTCTTGTTATTTCACAGAACAAGTTTTTTTCCTGTCAGCAGAACCAGTGCTACTGTATTGCTTTTAAATGACAGAAAAATAATTTGGCCCTTTAAAAGGGACTGCAAGGACAAAGTCTTTTCATCCTTCATAAAAAAAAATATACTGCTTTACAGCAAGAAGCTTACTACAATAGAGTAGAGCATTGCCGTGGATGTAAACACAATAGCAGCAGCTACGATATTGAAACAAACTTGAGCGAGGTCAACAAGATCAACAACTTGTTTAAGTGCTCATACAAAAGCTAAGAAACCCTTTCACTTTGCAGTCATATCCTCTGTGTATTTCTTGAACATGAATCCAGTTTCTTTGGAGGAAGGGAATGCCATTACAGACCATATCCCAAGTTCTACCTGCTTTGCCCACAACGACAGATCACGTAACTTTCACTGGAGAATGGTAGCCCTGGTCTATGTTTGTGAGAGCTTTTGATAATAAGGGGATGAGCAGGAGGCTAATTGCTTTTGTCTAAAGTCTTTTCTGCAGTCATGAGGATACAGGGAATATAAACTTATGATTTGGAATGAAAGTTTGAAGGAAAAAAATTTACCCAAGAGTACAAAGGGCATATGCTGCCTTGCACCTCTGCCTAGGGATTTTTATCTGTTCAAAATCTTTGAAAAAAACCCCAAAAGATTATTGTTTTTGTTCTGTCAGTCTAAGTTACTGACTCTTCATCATGCAGCAGCAGGAAATTATATTTATTTAGTGATAAAAATATCTGTCCTTTTTGCTATTGTGTAATCTGATCTTCAAATCCTTTCTCTTCAAGTAGAGAGATTTCTCCTCACCCCTGTCTCTTAGCAATTGGGATTATTGGTGAATTTCTCTGTGAGGATGCTTGGAAATGTACAATGTTTTTTTCTTGTAATTTTCATGTAAAGAGTGGTGTGTCTGTTGAAGAAAATGTGTATGCCCAGCTGGAGGTGCATTGAACTAGATGGAGCAACAGAAACTGGCCAAATAATTTATGTCAGTTTGTAGTTAATGGATCAGATGTCTCTTTTGAAACAGCAGTTCAATAATATTTCTTGTATAAAAATATCTCATTTTCTCTATCATGGGGATATCCACCCCTACCTTCATTATCATGTAAGTCTGTGATTCCATTGTGGGAAAAAGTCATCTGTCTCAACTGTGGAGGAAATCAAATGCATTCTGTTTTCTAGTGGGTTATAAATTCAGTGGGAGATGATGATGATGAATATGTTAATAAATAAAAAAATGTTAGTAAGACATTTCAACAAAGAAAGTAAGATGTGCTGGATTTTTGTCAAACCCCTTCACCTCTGGCTGGTATTCAAGCTTATATAAAGACATTTTCTAATCTCTTTCTGAAATACTTCATTCTTACAACTAAGTAGTGTAATTATGAGAAACTAAAAGTGCAGTAATGCAGTAAGAGGAATAAAAAACTAAAAGGTGATATTTTTTGCTTAAGCTTAAGATAGAAATTTTGATCAAGTAAAGTTTTGTTATTTTATTGTTATTTTTGTTATTTAACAAAAATGTTTGTTATTTTTCACACCTACTGGTGTAACACTGAATCAGAATGTGTTTATCATGCTGGAGTGTAGAAGGGCTATAATCTCCCTCTTAGGGTAAGGCTTATAAAGTAAAAAGGAGTGGTTGTCATCTATAATGATGTCTGTAAAGTAAAGCGGTCAAAAAAAAGTTCTCACATCATTGTTCAAAGAACAAAAATGTCTCAGTATAGAAGGGCCTTTTGTGATGCAGGTGCCCCATCTTAGGATTCCTATTGAAGTCAAGGATTTTTTAAAAAACCTCTCCTACTAGGACTCATTGTAAGCTTTCATGTAGCATCCTCATTTATTTCAGATTCAATTCTTCAAGAGCAGAAGGGATTGAGGGAGTAATTTTCAGCTGAATTTTGGTGGAAAGTGGCTGTATAGTTTCCTCAATGCTTTGCATATTATAACTTTAAACCTTAACACAAAGGAAACTGTGAAATGGCCTTTGGGTGGAACCTTCTTAACCATGCCTAGTTAGGGGGAGAAAGTAAAATAGAAACCACTAATGATGGTGCTGCCTGTGAAATTCTCCATAAAATACAAAATATAAATTGTAATTTTCAGTTAATAGTAATATCTCATTTTATATAAATAGAAATATTGTCATATATATATATATACTATCTCAATTTTTCTTATACATAGAGTTTTATTTAATCTGAAATAAAATGTCTAGAATAAAGAAACCTAGATTGCCCTTCTATTGAACTTTTTAAGTCTGCCAAAATCATGGTATTTAGAATCAGTAGCATGGATCTAAATTGATCTATATATGCAAGGCTCAGCTTGACATAAGCAACAGTTTCCAAAGAAGTGCCAAGAGATGGGTTCAGACACACCCAAAATACAGTGCAGAACCACAAAATATACCTAAGGACAGCTCTGACTAACCAACAATGATGGAATACAAGCTCAAAGATGTTTAAGACTTTTTCCTCTGGATTTCTCCAACTGATACTGAAAAAGTGTTGCTGGGTTCTTATAAATTTCTTCATTTTTACTGAAAAACCACACATTTTGAAATGTGTTTATGTGGAAAGTTGCACCCGGGTGGAATGGACTGGACTACCAGTGTCTTCTGTTCTTTTTCATGTACAGGATGGAAACATTCAACTCTGAAGTTAGGCCAAATTATGCATGCTTTTTTTTTCTGACAGATGGTCAACTGGCTTAGAAGTGAGAGCTAGAGCACTTTCCTTTGAAGGTACAATTTGCAGACTGTTAATAAAATGTTGGTATGGGGAAAGACGTCCTGAATTGTGCTGCTCCTGAATGGCAACAGGGCAGGATGCAGAATGTTCACGGCAAACTTGTCTAATGTGGATTCATTTTCCTTTTTCCTGTGAGCTTTCCTATCCAGAAGGCAAAAGTATGGTAGGAAATGTTGCAATCCTTCTAATATTTTATGAAGAATTTATTTCACTAGGTTAGGAATGCCTTTTTAGAAAATTAGAATCTAAAATTAGTTTAATCAAGAACAATGTAAGGAAAGACACTGATCAGGCTCCCCAGGGATTGTTCCACCAAGATGGATTGATCCACCTGGAAGGAAGATTACAGAGGACAAATCATAGAGAAGCTGAAGAGGGTACAATGAATTTTTCACTGCCTCTTTTGCTATTAAGCATGTAGCAGGGGCTCCTAGTGTCATGTCCAATGTAAATACACTCCCCTGCCCAGGCCCCAACTATGTTATTCCTGAAGTTTACAGTTAAACTGTAAAGCTCTGACTGCTTGCTCCCTCTTTTTTCCATAGTAATTTGGCTTCCAGGACTGGTAAAAATGCCTTTCTTCTCAGTTGTATAAAGCAAAATCTTTCATTGAGCAATACAAGAGATGACAACTGAGCCTTTTAAATTAATGAAAGAAAAAAATAAGGGAAAAAAAAAAGACACATGAGAACCATAGTTAACTGTAGTCAAAACAACTGAGAAAAGAAACAAAGAAATTTCAGAGCTGAAAAAAAGCAAAGAAAATATATTTCCAAAGTTACTAGCTGCTTGTGCTCTCTATTGACATCTCTGGGATTGACATCTGGGTTCATTCTGTTTTAGAACTATACATGCATACATATATCAAAGAGCATGCAAACAGAGTTGTTTCTTTCTTTGAGATGCCCTCCTCTTCACTCCATTCAAACAGGGGAAATAATGCCTCTCATTTTGGAAATTTGTCATTTTTATATTACAGAAGGTTAAAAGGTCTAAAAAAGTCTTTCATCACAGTGTTCTCATTTTCTCTCTGAATAGAGCATTAAAGTGTAAGATTCTCCATGGTCACAGTTCTTCCAGTTCTTGAATTGCTTTTGCATGGTTTTGGAAAGGTTGGAATGGGTGTCTGTTACAATTTTTCACCTGTGCCCATAAAAAAGCCTAAGTGATCGCTGTAAAAATAATGTGACCAACTGCATGTTAAGAAGATAGATGTTTTAGGACAATAAAGAATATTTCATTTTTGTGATTAAATCAGGGGAATATAATAGCAATCTGTAGATGTAGAAGAAATAATTTGTATACCGAGAAATTTATGAAAAGGAGCAGACAGAGTTAGTGCAGAATCATATCCATATTTGATGCTATTGCCTGGCTTGCTTTTCCCTTGTGAGTATTTGATGTGGTAAAATTTGCCCTGAGGGCTGCTCACACAAGGCTTGCAAGTACAGTCCTTAAAGAAATCCTTGCATGAACACCAGAAGCATCTGTTCAATAGGAGCTCTGTAATTTAGAACTTCTTAGTTTATCTGTCATTTCTAGTTTTTGCGTCCTCAAAGATGGCAGATAGTTTTTAACTTAATGAGCCTCATTATAGCAGCTTTACATAGTAAAAAGGCATATAAAGGCAAGAAAGTATCAATAAGTACATTTTTAATTGTGTTAACAGCTATATTGGGACAGAGATATGTGTAAAAAAAGATGGTCTAGGCAGTTAGAAGAAAGGTAGGAAGGGATAGGTTATAGAAATTCATGGAAGGGTATTTTAAATAAAAAAATATAAAGAAAATATCATATATTATTAATTCTGTTGGTTTGTTCTGGAATTTGAAGATAGTTTATAACTTATTTCTTGAGTTCGAGGGAACTTTTTTTCCTCTGTGAATTACAAGCCAGTTTATCGGCTTAATATAAATTAATCATCTATTTTTTGACAATGAGGTGGAGGGAAGAAATCATTTTACTATAAAAGTAGTAAATTTGGAGATTGTCATGCTCCAGATCAGTTGAAGAAACTTAAAATACTGAATGAAAGGCAAATATTATGTTTAATGCAGTGATAGAATTTTGAATTCTAAATATGACTAAACTTAGTCTAGCACAGTCATACTTTTCTTACTTTCAATCCACGACCTTGTGAAATTTAATTTCAGTTGTGAGTGCAAATTAAAAGAAAATGTAATCCTTTGTTTCATATACATGGTTTGAATGGAAATTGACTGTAAAAAATGTTTGCTACTTTTAAGAAGTGTGACTAATTTTTGTTACTCTTCCATAGAAGGAAATTAATTCAGTGTAATTTGCTTTTTGATTGGTACTGTATGATACAATACTGCAAGGAGTATTATGCTACTTAATGTCATGGGTGCAATTATCTCTTTTTCACAGTTTCTGTTTATTCTGTACTAGAAAGTTAAAGCACTATAGTTCTATGTGTGGAACACAAGTCAGCTGCCATAGACTTTTGTTTAATACCAATGCAGTAATCTGGAATTTTTGTTAGTTTCTCCTTGAGATCTTGAGGCTGGAAAAGGGAGGGAATTGTCCTGCTCTGCTCTGCACTGGAGTGGCCTCACCTTAAGTGTTGTATGCAGTTTTGGGTGCCAAAATATAAAAAAGACATTAAACTATTAGAGAGCATCCAAAGGAGGGCCACAAGGGTGGTGAAGGGTTTTAGAGGGGAAGCCGTCTGAGGAGCAGGTGAGGTCACTTGGTTTGCTCAGCCTGGGGAAGAGGAAATTGAAGGGAGAGCTCTTTGCAGTCTTCAACATCCTCACGAGGGGAAGGGGAGAGGCAAGTACTGATCCCTGCACTCTGGTGACCAGTGACAAGACTTGAGGGAATGGCCTGAAGCTGAGCCAGGGGAGGTTTAGGCTGAATATCAGGAAAAGGTTTTTCGTCCAGAGGGTGATTGGGCACTGGCACAGGCTCCCCAGGGAAGTGGTCACAGTACCAAGACTGACAGAGTTCAAGAAGTGTTTGGACAATGCTCTCAGGCACATGGTGTCACTCTTGGGCTGTCCTGTGCAGTTGGATCTGATGACCCTGGTGGATCCCTTCCAATTCTGCACATTCTATGATTATATGATTATTTCTTCTAAAATGCCCACTTTTATTCAGCACTAGAAAAGCCTAGGAAAACTTTCTGGGAACTAAACTTTTTTTCTATGCTACTTCTCCTTTACATAAATGGAAATTCAGTGGTTTCAGTGGGAAAAAGTCATTGTCTTTGATATGCCAGTTTGACTTCAGAACAAATAGCAGCAATTGTTTAAAAAATTAATGCTTTAAAAGAAAAACAAAGGAAAATTTTAATCAGTCCCTGAAGGCACGTGGGATGAAACACTTCTACAAATAGCAGAAGTATCTACTAGTGATACATCAAACCTTATTGGCTTGAATCTTCTTTTGTTTTTCTAACTACCATTGGGTTTAATTGTACTGCATTTAGCTGTTATTTGAAAAATCTTTACCTTGTATACTACCTTTTTTTCAGAGTTAATCATCGTGTTTTACAGCATTTACCATGAAGTGACTTAGTGATGTTTAGATTATTTTGGCTTGAAGATGAGAAATGAAAAATTAAAGGGGCAAAATAAATGTGTGCTTAGTTAAATTGCACCTGTTACTAGAATGAAGATATCTTTTGTCTTTATACAAAAAGCTGGCCTTTAGCAAAATATTAACTTTTAACAAAAGAGTGTTCAAGTAAGTGGTGCCATAAAGTCAATCTAAGGCTACCAACAATTTATATCTTTACCAAAGATACTAGAAAAATTATAATTGCTGTTAGGATTAAATTTGTTTCTTCATTTGTTTTAATTTGGAACAGCATAGATTTATTTAGACACAGATCAAATAGTGCTGATGTTGTGGTTTAACTTAAGGCCCACTCACACAGCCACTTGCTCACTCTCCTCCAGTGACATGTGAGAGAGAATACTAGAAGATAAAACTCATGGGTTGAGATAAAGACAGTTTAATAGATAAAACAAAAGCCACACACACAAGTAAAGCAAAGCAAGGAACTGATTTACCTTTTCCTGTGGGCAGAGAGGTGTTCAGCCTTCCCAGGAGAGCAGGGCCCCATCACACCTAACACTTGACTTAGGAAGGCAAACGTCATTACTGCAAACATCCCTCCCATCCCTCATTCTTCCCCCATGTTACATGCTGAGCATGATGCCATATGGTATGGAATGTCCCTTTGGTCACTCAGGGTCAGCTGTCCCACTCCCAACTCCCTGTGCCCACCTCCCTCCCCATATTCTCCTCTTTGGTGGAGTGGTTGAGGAACAGAAAACATCTTGGCTCTAAGAGCTGCTCAGCAAGAGCTAAACCATCCCTCTGTTACCAGCATTGTTTCCAGCACAAATACAAAACATACCAGCACCTGTGAAGAAAACTAATTCCATCCAGCACAAAACCAGCACAGCTGGCACATCTGTCAGGCACACATGCAGAGATAAGCCACGAGCAGCATCAAGTCCAGTGGAACAGTAACTTTTGTAGCGATAATATTTTGCACTTTCAACCCCTCCACCCCCAGTTTTTCTTCTTTTCCTTGAAAATACAAAAAGCAAAAAGACACAGTTTTTGTTCATAAAATACCTTCCAATTCCAAAGTTAATTTTGCTAGATTGCTACAGGTTGGTTGCACCAAGAACCTGAATCAGCCTAAGAATGCATTGCATGCTCAGGATTTTTCTTGGTCTCCCAAACCAGGCATGTCTTTATATCAAAGCTCTACAGTTTCAATCAAAGATGTGACTTTTATTTTCTTTTGTGAGTTTTGCTAAAAAGGTTTTCTCAGCAAAACATCAGTAATCTAAAAACTGCTGAAAGATCTAATCTAAAATCTAAATCAAGTGTATAAATTGCAGTAACAATCTACTTTACCCTAGAGGATTAAGTATATGAACAAATTCTACTTTAGGTTTTGTATTTGGTCTCTTCTGTGGTATAGATTCCACAGCAATATATAGCATAGTTGAAACAAT
This sequence comes from Notiomystis cincta, assembly GCA_013398075.1. Classification (NCBI taxonomy): domain Eukaryota; kingdom Metazoa; phylum Chordata; class Aves; order Passeriformes; family Notiomystidae; genus Notiomystis; species Notiomystis cincta. Next base: position 62,186 of record VZRX01002138.1, read on the forward strand.
TTCTAACTTTGGAATGGAGAAAAGCAACTACTGTTTATGTTTATTTATTAGTTTTTGGTGGTTCCACACTCTAGAAATCACTCAATGAGAGACAGCGTTTGATTTTGCAAATTGGTGGTTGACCTCTTTCTGCTGATTATTAAGTATTTAGCCTTTTTATTCATATGTGTAACAAGTGTTAACAGCATACTCCAGAACTTGAAGTCCTTAATAAGATATAACATTTCATGATTTATTTTTCTTCTCACAGGGATAACGCTCTACAGCCAACCATATGGAGGAGCCTTGTTGGATGAGGACAAAATGTGAGCAAATTCTTAAAATGTTTGACAGCAGCAACGAGCAGGCAATTGAAACTATCAATTAAATAAGAATATATGTTTCCTGGAATAGATGCTGTGAATTGATAGACACAATTCAGTTCTACTTCAATGAGTGAAGCATTTTTTACTGTGGTCTGTCTGTCAAGTCCACTGTTTATACGGAAAACGGTTGCAGTAAATGTGAAGAAAAATACTGGATTTTTGCTTATTGTGTCATAACAGTTTTAAATAGGGCAACTGATGCCCTATTTAAATGATTTCAAATGATTTTTGAAGGTTTAAATTTTACTTTTCTGTAAAGGGGAAATCTTTGCATAAGCTTCAGTTTACAACTCAGACACATACTGTGTTCTGTAACTCTCCTATAGTTTTGTAACTTGACACATCTTCTTCCTGTTCTTTAATTAGATGTTGGCAGTGTAGAGACATTGTGTCCCTGCTTATTGCAGGGTGTTGAAACTAGATGATCTTTAAGGTTAAGGTTCCTTCCAACCCAAATCATTCTGTGATTCTATGGTGTTTACAAGCAAGATTAAGGTTCTAATGTCTAATGTTTTGGTTAGAAGTTGGCCTAAAAAATGCTAGCATTTGAGGGTTTTTTTCCCTCATTGTGTTTTCATTACTCTGTTTTGCTTTTTACCCTAGAATGGAGAATGTCCGTCAGTGTGGGGTAGCACTGTGCATCATGCTGGGCTTCTCTATCCTCACTGCATCCATTGGAAGTGCCATAGTGAGAGACAGAGTATCTGGGACAAAACGCTTGCAACACATCACGGGCCTGGGTTACAAAACTTACTGGCTTGCTAACTTCTGCTGTGATATGGTATGTACTATGTGAGGCACCATGTGCTCAGGTGTCAATTTTAGGCTACTTTCTTATAAATGAGCAAAAGGAGATAGGGTGACACATGGATAATATTTGAATTGTGCAGAGTGACAGCTCTTGGTTGACATGCTAACAAACATTAAGTCATCATTCCTACTTTAATACAGGTGGGGATTATGATCCTTGCTTCCCAAAGCTGAAATGTAAATGATTAGCGAGTTTTAGCTATGTACACAATTTTACAAATAAAAGGAAATTGGCTAAGCAGCCTAGACAGAGAGAATCTTCCACACAGCAGCTCATAGCAGGAATTTCCATGCTTTGAATTTTGCCATGCATTGGCAAAACCTTACAAATTAGTGGAGAAAACTGAAATTACTAGTCAGCTACTTTAAAGGATAATAATGTTATGTGTTGTTGTGGTAATATGAGAGATACTCACGGTCAGTACCTTTTATTTGTGGCAAGCACTGGAATAGGCAGTGCAAGGCAGTGGTGGAGTCATCATCCCTGGAGGCATTTAAAAGCCATATAGATATGGCACTGAGGGACATGGTTTAGTTGTGGACTTGACAGTGCTGGATCAATGTTTGGACCTGATGTTCTTAAGGTCCTTTCCAACCTTTAGGTTGGATTCTATGATACCCCGGTCAGGAACAGAAGTTTTTGGAACACTCTGTTTTTGTTTAGACAATTCTATTCTGAAACATTAGATCTTCACCCACCCAGGCTTAAAATCAGAATTTTCACACTTGAGCAATCTTGAGGTAAGAGCACATTTTTCCAAAAGTTATTTACTTGGCCAGTCAATTTTGGTATTTCTTTTTGCTGCTGCTTCAGATAAGAAGGCTTGGTTAAAAACTCAGTCCTTCATCATTCGGTTTCTCCTTGTGAGCAAAGTCAACTCCTCATTATTTTCTGCCAATCTCTCAAAATGTTCTCACAAATTCAACACAGTACTGCATGATCAATCATGATCTGGGAAAGAACAGACACTGCTTTAAATGCTAATTGTGCTGCAGATCATTTAGGGACACTGAACACATGAATATATGAACTGTCAAATTTAAATCCCTTTATGTATTTTAAGTATTACAGGCTGTGTCCTGTATTACTGGTAGAAGAATCTTTACTAGGCCTGCAGAAATATTTGATTTATGAAATTAGTCTCATGAGGATCAGGCTGTTCTTACTGTATTTATAGGCATGAATGGTATTACTATGTTCAACAAATGGAAAACTTGTAAGTGCTAAGAAAATTTAAAGAGAAATAAAGACTTTTTGTTCAGATTAAGCTTGTGTCACTAGAGGGGCAAAATTAAAATTGTTGTACATGCACAACTTCTGTAATACACTGTGATTTCAGGGTAAGATTTCCAATAGAGTTTGATTTTTAAGTTATTTATTTATTTCTAAACAGAATCCTATGTCTGTTGAAACATACTGGGACTCAAATGCTTTGTGACTTCTCTACAATGTTTTTGAACAGCTTCAGGATAACTGAAACATAAATCTCTGGGTAGTATGTTATGATATTTGTATACGGCAAAGAAAAGGTACACTGTGAATAAGAAGAGAACATTGCATCCATCTACATTTTACTCCATTGCCCTTCTCTTAATAAAAATGTATGTTTTCCCAGTAGCAAAGAGGTGATGGCCACTGGTTTAATTTGGAACAGGTTTTGTACTTCAGTATGAAGTCTAATTTTAAGAGTATGTTGTTCTTCTACACTGAATATTTAGCTAGAACTTGATTTTTTGCCTTTATTGCAGTTGTATTTCAGAATCTCAGTTATATTAGGATAAAGCTATAAAGCTGAATATTACATGAGCAAAAATGGAGGAATTCAGTGCCCTAGTGAGCTCAGATTCAGTGCACAGAGCAGGCAGACACTGAAAATGGAGCTGAGCACAGGTTTTCACATCCTGACATTGCTATTTACAAGCAGAACCCCTCTCTCTTGGATACTTGGATATGAATCCCCTGTACCAATCCCACCCTGCCACCCTTAAGTATTTGGTTGCCATTATGTCAAGAGACTAAACAGAGAAACTGTTTTCCCAGTTACCTAATGGCTGTAATGCTTTTACGTGTTGTGTCCATTCCCAATAAAAGATGTAATTTGCTTCATCAGCACGCATGGTTCTTCATTAAAATCTCTTTTAAAATTGCATCATTATTATTCTCCCAAATGAATGCAGCACCAATCAGTGAAACTGCTGTTTCTGAAACCAAACCTCTGTATTCAGAGTGTAATTTGATGTTTTGGAGCAATAGCCCCACATGGACTCATTATCTGGAAGAGTTAGCTTGTTAAATGGATGTATTGGAAAGGTCAGTAGAAATAGGATTAAGGGGGATATTCTGTAGTCAGATTTCATCTTGTCAGGCTGTTTCATGTGTTAGGGGACAGTTTCATAGCAAAAGCAGACTTTCAAATCTCCAAGCTCTTCTGCCTATTTCTTCCTAAATTACAGTATAATTGCATTGCAAGTATAGAAAAGTTAATTTGTAAAACCCTTATATGCAAATTAAATAAGACCAGTAGGAGATGCTCACCTGCTCAATGCTTTTTTTTTTCTTCTATTTCTAGCTGTTTTACATGGTTCCAGTCACCCTGAGTGTTGGTGTTATTAGTGCCTTCCAGCTATCAGCCTTCACTTTCCGAAAGAACTTGGCAGCCACTGTTCTCCTGCTGATACTCTTTGGGTATGTGATTGGAAATGCTACTATGGAATTAGACCTTCTAAGAAACAAACATAAATCTTTAGGTGTAGCTTGCACGTGCTGCTGGATGCATGTTTTTCTACCTTTGTAAACAAGTATGAGTCAGCAAAATATAGTGAGAAAAGAGGCTGAAACGTGAGTTTGAAAATTAAACACAAAGAGTGGAGGGAGATTTACTCATCTATTTAATAAAAGAAAAGGAGTGGAAATGTCTCAGAAGATATTCAGCCTGCATAACAGTAGTTTGCTCTTAGAAATTGATTGCATGTTATCTTCCAGAAAATGAGGGAATATTAACATAAGTCAGAATTTCAGTGTTTGTTTTGTAGAATATCATCAAGAAGGTGAGAAACAGCTTTTATTGCAGCTCTATCCATTTTCTGTAATTCTACATAGCTCCAGGATTTTATATTTCCAATGAGAAGTCTGTCCAATGTGAAGTACTGGGCTGGTTGGAGATTTGTCTCCCAATAGTACTGTGAGAGAGGAAAGTTCTACCATGCTACTCTTTTGCTTAGTTTCACATGAAAAAAACAACAGAACCAACCAACCAACCAATCAACTAACTCCCCCAAAAAGTCACAAAAACCCAATTCTGTTATAGAAGGTTAAAATAGCTGGTTAAACAGAGGATTGATATCTCTATGAAAGTAAGTCTGTTGAGCCCTAGGATCAATCAAATTAATAGTGTTTTCTGTTGTGTCACTAGAAGGGCAAAATTACAGTTGTTTTGTTGTGCATGCACAACTTCTCTAATACACCATGATCCCAGGGTAAGATTTCCAATAGAATTTGATTTTATAGTTATTTATTTATTTAAAGACAGAAGCCCCCTGTCTGTTGAACCATACAGGGACTCAACTCATACTGAGACTCATAACTCTTCCCATGTGCTGTCTAAGGTGATTTTAGAAATGCTGAAGATGAATTGTTAAAGAAAAAGGCTTCTGAGAAGTTCATTCCTCATTTCAAGTAATTAATTGTTCCTACCCTTATAGGGGAGAGTGGTATATATTATATGTGACAGATGTTTAGATAATGAAATATAGCTGCTTCAGGAGAGAATGATAGGAAAGGAAAGAAGAAAGGACCTTCTGCAAGATTAGGACATATTCTATTCCAGGAAGAGCCTCAGATAAACCCTTCCAAAAAACCCAGCCAATTTACTATATTGCACCTTGAAACTGTTTTCAAGGTTTTGCTCCTCCAGCAACTCATTTTTTGGAAAACTCTTTAGGTATCCTCAAAGCTGGATCTTTTCTTGGAAATCCTAGCCTAAATTTTTTCAGAACCATACTTCATAATTGTCCTTCATCAAATGCCCTTTGCAAACCAAAACAAGCCAAGTCCTCTCTTGTAAAACCTTTCAAATTCCTTGTATATTTCTATTTATTATTTGTCCTTGCAATTCCAGTTTGAGCTCATCTTTCCTGGATGTGAATGGCCAGACTAGTCTGAAATATTCTAGAGGTCATGATGCCAGGATGTTGTAAATAACTTGTATGAAACATCCAAAGTTCAAAATTTCCTCCTCTCTGTGTCACTCTTGTGTACCACTCTCACTTCCTTTCTTTTGCACATCCACCAAATGATTCCTTCAAGTTAAAGGCACAAATTCTAACCAGTCTTAGTGCAAAGATTTCATACTATGAAATCTCATACCTTTTTTAATTACCTTTACAACCATTGAATCCTTCTTGTGATCCAGTTGCTGTCATATTGGCAAGGCATAGGCTTCTACAGAAATCTTAGCCAAGCAGCAATTGAAGCATACAGTACAGACCTGTATGTCTGCTGAAGTCATGACAGGTTTTTTCTGCTGTGCTATGGGCTTTGGCCCTGCCCACAATGTGCTGTCAAATGCCAGTTATGATGGCACTGTTTTAACCAAAATGTTGAGTTAAATTTTGAGTATTTCAGAAAAGAAGTCAATGACTGAAAAGCAGGACTGTCTTATTTTGTTGGCTGCAGATGCAGCTTAATCAGCTCAATATAATCCCTCCTGTACTGTTTAGTTTTGGCTGACATAACAGATGTTGCAGTGATTTTTCACAAGAAAATCTATGTATTCAATGTGTATTAACATATATTAAAGATCCAATAGCAGTCAATGTAACTTTAACATGTCTCAAGGACATTGATAAACTTCAGAGATGCCACTCTTCCTAATCTACCCTTTATTCAGCCTAACTACACTGAAAATGTGATGAAGCCAACTGTGGCCATTTTATTTTTCCCCAGTACTGTGCATATAATCCTCATTCATCTGCATGCCATCATCATCTGCATGCCATCATCATCTGCATTTTATTCCTTTAAAATGTTTTTTCTCTTCAGGGTACACATGTGCAGATTTTCTGATCTAGAACGAAGATAAAAATAGCCCAGTTATTAAAAAAGTTAAAGAGAAGAGGGTATGCTTGAAAGAATAATCGAATGTCTTGGTGTGCTACTTTAAAAGTGGTTTTCTGTAAAAATGTAATGGTCTCTTAACTAAAGTACATCTTTTTCTCTTTTAGATGTTTGCAGAGGTGCTTTCTAGTCCCTATGCTTAAGCAGTTTTGTCCAAAATGTTCTTTTATACTTAGAAAATACTAAATTGCAACTGCAGCTGAAGGAAGAGAAAGAGGATAGAAATGTAGGTGTGACTGGCCACAACTCTAAAGGCTGCATTTGAACATCATATACCTTTAGTATTCCAAAAGTCTTACTCATTTCTTGGCAGCCATAAGCAAACAAATCAAATTTTGCTTTCATTTACAGCAGAGTAACAGCATTGTAAATCATGTCTCTTTCCTGAGCTGTTTCCAAGGATGGACTTGTATTTATGATATTTTTATTCTGAGAACAGTGATTTTGCTATGTGCATGAAGGGAAGAAAAGATTGTGTGGTTAAGACTGGCAAAAGAATGCTGAAAAGTATAGTGTGATCTTGAATACTTACAAGTTTATTTGAGACCTTAACATTGAGTCATTTAACCTTTATCTTCCTGTAAACTGAAGATAACATTATTATTACTTCCCAGGAGGGTTTGCAAGTTTGTTTTTTAAGGTAAAGGATTTTGGCATTCTCCAATACAAAAAATTAATCTAAAAAGAACAGAATACTGAATTTAAAAGGGACTTTTATGACTTAGTTTAGTTATCTAAACTACACTTTAAGGCAATGAAGAAGTGAATTCACAGATTTTTGCCTAGTTGCTCTTGCATTGTGTTCACTATTAAACCAGTTGTACATGTTAATATTATATAAGAAGTGTTTATATATACACACTAGGTATATACTTATCATTGTCCAATACTGTATACTGATACCTATGCTCCTGCAGTCTATATACTGCTTGTTTGATAGATATATATTGTGCTATGTTGAATGGAAAATAAATTTTCTTTACATGACATGCATGCCTTGGTTCCCTGAGCTTTGTTTTAATCTTTATAAACATCTCTTTATAAATAAAACATTCTGGATAGGCATCATTTGACTTGTCAGAATGGAGGTGCCTCCCTCCTTCCTTTAAAGATTCTCATTGGAGTTGATGTAGCCATGGCCATGCTGTCTTATTCTCATAGTGGTATGAACTCATTTTTGATAGCTATTACTCTACTGACAACCTGGTTGAGGTAATAACATGTTCTGTAGGATTTTACAGTTCTTACATATCACTGGCACAAATCCTACTTCCAGTTCAAAAATTATTTGCTTTTCTTCTTCCTTTTCTTTCTCTTTCTTTGCTACCTCCTTCTTCTTTTGTTCTTTTTTTTTTCTTTCTATGAAAGCCTCTCAGAAAAGGTAACTGCTCAGCCTCCATGATTTAAGCTTTAAATATTTGATTTTAATTCTATATCTGTGTAAGAGGCTTGCTAAGGTGCATGGGTCACAATCATTCAGAAATCAGGATTGTAAGCTGTCTGGAACAATCAAAGTAAGTATCTGCAGCTGATATATGCAAAAATGGGTCATATCTCCACATAACATGGCAGTAAATATGTGTACATCTATGGAAGTACAAGCCAATTTGTTAAAGAATACGTATTCCAAACTTGTCCCTTTTTAAAATCAATTGTTCTGAAGAGTTGTTTGCCTATCTTAAAAATAAGGAGCAATAATTGTGGGATTTTTATAAAAAGTAATAATTGTGGGTTTTTTTTTGTGTGACAACTGACTATTTTGGGGACAGTGAGCCAAAAATATACCTTATTTGTGACTGTTTTGTTTCCTTAAAATTTCAGATATGCTACTTTACCTTGGATGTATCTTGCATCCAGATTCTTCTCAACTTCAGATGTAGCTTTTATTTCTTACATCTCCTTGAATTTTGTGTTTGGCCTGTGTACCATGCTGGTGACTCTCTTACCTCGCTTGTTAGCTATAATTTCCAAAGTGCAGGTAAGTATAAAATCTTTGATTTATCTTTTTCATAACTGAGATGTATACAGACATATATGCATATATACATATTTAAGAATGTTCATATGTGTGTTTATATATTTATATAGATAAGATTTTTCCAGAAGAAAAACGTGGTTTTTAAACATTCATGATTTTTCTGTCCTAGAATATACTGTATTGACTGTTATCATCTTGAATTTTAACTTGTCTATAACCCAGAAAAGCATGCTGTAATAATGGAAAAAACAGTGTTAATTGAAACTTTGACATTTTCTAGACCATTAAGTTGTAATTGGCACATAATGGGAGATGTTCTGGTCCATTAAATAGATTATATGCATTGTAAAATGTGTTTGAATAATATTGACATAAGAGATAAGCTGCATATTCCTAGGATCACTAATGTACTGAATGAGTAGTAATTTATACACTACATTCTCACTCCATGTATGTAATTTTAATTAGTCATAGTGGTATTTAAGCTACTTGATGGAAAGGAGTTCCAGAATGAGTATGACTGTCTATTCAAGTACAGGTCAAAAACTTGATGTTTGAAGTCAAATCTGGATTATGTTCATGCAAGTGTGTAAGCAGATTTGGTATTCACTTGGGTTTTAGTTGGTGTTAAGATTCAATAGTATTCAAATATTAAAATGTTAAGGAAATAGAATCATGGCTACATGTGTTTTGATACCATCTGTGAACTTCAACCAAGTTTAGAATGCCATGGCAGTAGAAAGTCTAAAATGAAGCATGATATGAACCCTGTCCTCAAAATAGTTCACAATATGCACTTTAGAATTCAGTTTGCCATGAGTGAGATTTGAATGCTGCATCCAGTTTTGCAAGTGTGCTCATCAGGCTGTTGGAGAAAAATAATTTTTTTTCTTTTTTTTCTTTATTCTCCTCCATCCTTGCTGCATCTTAAAGAGTTTTCAGAACATCTACAATATCCTCAAATGGGCATTCATCATATTCCCGCAATTCTGCCTAGGCCAGGGTTTAATAGAGCTTTCGTACAATCAGATCAAATTTGACCTGACCAGGAACTTTGGAATAGATTCTTATGTGAGTCCCTTTGAAATGGATTTCCTGGGCTGGATTTTTGTGGAAATGGCCCTTCAGGGAACAGTACTGCTTCTTTTACGTCTTTTCCTTCATTGGGATCTCCTCCGGAAACCAAGGTGTGTTATTATTTTTATTCTGCCACAATGGGCACTGAATTAATTTTTGGGGAAAGAAAATGGTGTGTTCCTTGGAACAACTGAAGATAAATACTTCTGATAACATGCTGTACCTGAATTAATGCAAACTACAGAAAAAATACAAGTAGTTTTTTCTTTCCCCTTGAATTCTGATGAGAATTGATCACCGAGTGCTGGGGGATTACAACCAGGAAAATAAGAGTTATGCAGAGCACAGCAATGACCAGTTTGCCACGTACCACCTATTATCACCTTCTGTTGTAGGGGTCATTGCTCAGCTAACAGCATGGACAGCCCTTCAGAAGATGTCGATGTAGAAATGGAGCGACAGAGGCTCTTCGGTGGAAGAACTGGTAATGATGTCCTACTTCTGTACAACCTCAGGAAGTGTTATGGAGGTTTCAGTAAGAAGAACACAGCTGTGGAAAATATAAGCTTGGGCATACCAAGGGGAGAGGTAAAGGGATCTTTCTTTTTCCCCTTTTATAAAGTAACACTGAGCAATTGTTGACACGTACTCAGTGTGTCTACAGTGAAAGATCTGTAGATAGCAGCAGAAAAATTTCAGCTGTAGTAATTCCTGGAAATAAATAACTGGATAAAAGTAGAAACTCTAGTGGTGCTGAAGAAGCAACTGTTCATTCTTTTTTGGGTAAAATATTCATCAGAGTCTTAATTTTTTACTTCTTGCTTATCTTTACCAAGTTACCGTATTATAGACTAACAAATACCGAGTAAGGTATCATAGCAGTTAAGTGTTCAAAGAGAAAACAGAATTCCCAACTCAATAGCAAACTATGGACTGAATCCTGAATTTGTCACCACAGCACACTTTTAGTCCCATGCTGAAATCTTCACAGTACATTTGAATATAGCATATACAAATAAACTATTTCAGTAAATTGAAATTTAGTGCTGAACATATTTGCGTTTGTGTTTGGAGGCTTTATTAATTATTTGGATGGTTTGGGGAATTACAGATAATAATTTTTAAATTACTGAGAAAGAAAAAACTTTTCTTGACTGCTAATATAAAATTGGAAGCTCTGAGAAACTTGCACATGGCAGCAAAGGTCCAGTGGTGTGCTGCTACTTACTGATCAGTTGTTGGGTAACTAAGGCAGCCAGGAGGTTGTTATTGATTATTAAAACCTATCAATCAAAAAGAAAAAAAGTATTTTAATATTGGTTATGAAAAAAGTATTTCAAAACCATAAAGAGTTATGTGTAGACTTAATATGAATCCTATCCTAGCTTAAGCATAAAATTATTGCAGCTAGAGGCCTGAAATAAGTGTCCAAAATGAGTGTGTCTCTCGGATGTTTGGTGTTCAGAATGAAGCAGCTCATGAGAAGCTGGGAAATATTGACTCTATGGACTGATATCCAGGGTTTGGAAGCAGGGCTTAAAATCCTCCTGTTCAAATGTAGCTTTACTAATAATATGAATAAATAATGAATTTAATTTGTTGGGCAGGGTTTTAAGAGGAGGGCTAGAATCCTAAATAAGTCATTTTTAGTAATTAGAGGATAGTCAAAATATGATATATATGGGTTTTTTTAAAACTGATATTCTGCAGGAAAGGGAATTTACACACACATTATATTCATATACAGTTTCTTACAGACATATGGTAGGAAATATGGAAAGGGGAGAAATTTGAAAGAGTAATATTTATTTTTTTTTCAGTATAGGATATTGATTTTTTTATTTTTTTTTTTAAATCTCTTATAGTGTTTTGGACTCCTGGGAACAAATGGAGCTGGGAAAAGCACAACCTTTAAGATGCTGACTGGAGATATCATCCCATCTGCAGGACGTGCTGTTATCAGGACTCCTACTGGGTAAATAGCACAGGGTTTGATCAGAATGGTGCTAATTGATAGTGCACAAGATCAAAGACTCAGCACGTCTTCAGTCCTTTATACTATGCTCTAGGGACCTATTTTGTTCCCTTTTAAATGTATATTGCTTTGTTGCTGTTAAGTCTCAGTGGAAAAGCATTTTAGCATTATTTAATTCTGTTTGACAGCTCTGTTGATTGAGAATAAACTTGTCTAGTAGCAAAGGAGAAACTCTAAGATGACTTAACATACATACTTTTAAAATTAAAAATCTCAACATATGTTAAGATTTCTGGACATATAACCCCTGTACTAGTACTGCACTGAAAGTTTTCCAGGCTTAGGCAGATGAGCAGTGCTTCAAGTGAGTAATTTTAAAATATTTTCTTACCTTTATGTAATTAATTAATTACTTACATCAATATGCTATGTAATTAGGATAAGAGGTAATATTGGTGAGATTTATCATTCTGGTGGAGTGACAAATGAATAGTGGACTTTGGGTTAGATGTAACCAATACTTTTCATTTTTCCCAGCAAAATTGGAGGGAAAAGAGTTATCTTTTTAGGCCTCAGTAAATATGTATATAAACATATATGTATGGATTCTGGGCTCTCTTCTTTTCCTAGATGATGTACATTTAAAAATATTTTTTGGACAAGGACAGGTGAAAGATTTCATTAAGAAATTTTTAAAGGAAGCATTTTTGAATTGAAGATGGCAAGTTACATTTCTTTGGTTTAGAAATTAAATGCTTTCATAGGTCAGTATTTCCTTACTTTACAAAGTTAGTGATCATCAGATTTAACTTCAAAGAATAAGTAACTTCAGTCATTGCAAAATTCAGTTTTCTGGAAGATTTGCAGATTTAAAATGGACAATATCACCATCATCAAACATAATTTTACTTCAATATGTTTTTTCATTATATTTCATAGAAAACCATAAAAAATATTAATCATAAAGCAGAAATTATTTAAAACAAACAAACAAAAGTTGGAAAAATTATTCTTAAGAGAAGAAGAAGTGGTATGAGAATTTAAAATAGTTAGAGAGACTTTTAGATGATTGTTTTCATTTATAATTTTCCAGACATTTTATTTTTTATAATTTTCTGTCTTAAAAGAAAGAAGAATACAAAATTTTTCAGACATTAAGCAAAATTTAAAATAACAGAAGTGTTTTAAAGTTAGGTAAAAATCAACATTTGTTATTCTTTGGAACTGATGGATGGCTTTGTACAAGGATATGATGGAGATCAGAAGTTTATAGCATGAGTCTGAAGATGATTTGAGGTTGGGAGAAATAAAATAACCTGTAATTTTATTTTACTTTTTAAAATAAAATGTTGCCATCAGGACAGTATTTAAGCTCCTAAGTTTTCTTTAGATTCTGAGGAGTATTTTGCTGGGACTTTGCTGAGATTTTAATGGGACTTGCCTTAAGTCCCTCCTGTGAATTTGTGGATCACATATGGCTGTCCCTGTACAATGTGGTCCCAGATCTATATCTGGGAAATGATTTGATCTGATTTGATAGTTCCGAAATTTTAGAATCTACTTGAAAGAAAATATAAAGTTATAATAATATAAATCATTATTATATATATTATCACTTCCAGTATTTTTCTGACTACAATATATTATTTTACAACCCCCTGAGACAATTAAAAAAAAATTACAAAACAATTCAGCAACGTCTGCATTCCTTTTATCAGTCATGTAGTGATGTACCTGTGGTTAAACAGATAAAAATGCTTTCGAGGTCAACTTTAGTGTGCTAGTGGCTTTTGACAGTAGACTAAATGGTGTCCCTGGACATTATGTGTGTCACTTTCATTTCCCATACTATGTTTTATAAATCCAACATGAAAGCATATATTAAGATGCAATGTTATTTACTGTATACTAAAACATAGGTAATGAAATTTGACACATTTAGGAGGCTTGAGAGAAAGCCTTAGAAAATGGAATTTCAGTGTACAAAATACCCTTGACAACATTAATTATCACCTGGTATTATGGTGGTATCAATCGACTTTATGGACTTTTTCTGTTTGCAGTGGCTGAAGTGGGTGTAAAACCCATATTCTCAAGTTTTCAGAACTTAACACTGATTCAAGAAGCAACCTTAAGCAAGAGCTGCTATTATACAGTAGCTAAACTTAGAGAAACAATTCAAGGCTGTGAGAAGAAATTTATGTCCCTCCTGACTTTGTTCCTTGCTTCATATTTTAGAAACTGGTGTTGAGCAGATCATAGTGCACTGTATTGCTGTACTCCTGAAAATCACTAAGGGGAAGTTAATTGGCTCCTCCAGATGAATAATTAGGCAGCACCTTAGATGTAGATCCCACCTCTTTTGGGTTTTGACTGGAAAGGACACACCTTTTGTCCTCTGTCAAGGACAAGGAATGACAAGACACTGTAGTCTGATGGATAGATCACAGAATCATAGAATGGTTTAGGTTGGAAGGAACCTTAAAGACCATTTAGTTCCAACCCCCCTCCATGGGCATGGACACTTTCCCCTAGAGCAGCTGAATCAAACCCAAATCCAACCTTCAACACTTCCAGGAATGGGCATCCATGGCATCCAGGGCAACCTTTTCCTGTAACTCACCACCCTCACAGTAAGGAATTTCTTCCTAACATCTAATCTAACTCTACGTTCATGATGTATTCTTCATGATGAAATAATTACATGAGTATGCAAAATTAATATATAAATATTGAAGAATCTTACTAATTTTACTCCATGCAGAAAAGCCTTAATTCATAACAGTTCTTGTTTCCTTGAAAAACTATGCTCAAAAGTTTCTGGTTTAAAAACAAATAAACAAAGAAATAAACAAAAGCCCAAACAAATCCATGCATACATTTTCCTGATTGCTACTGAATTTAAAATTAAGTCAGGAGTGTCTTTTTGGGGCAGGTGCACTGAAAATTGTCTTGAATTTTATTGGACAGCTATTGCACTTTGGAACAACATGAATTCTGTAAATGGAAGACGGAAATTTTCAAAGGTACAACTTGAATGCAAAGTAGAATTTTTGGAAGGTAAACCTAAAACATTTTGGAAGTGCATAGGGTTATAGAGAAAAATCCTAACACACCAATAATCAACTTGTATTCAAGGAACTGCTGCTATAGTCTCAAAAAAAAAAAATTGAAAAAATATAATTCTGAGAAGTAACTTCCTTTTTAACAAGGTATAAGAGCAGATTCACATCTTCAAGTACTTTTAAAAGATTTGTTGGCCTCTAGGTTAGTTGTTTGCTGAATGTTTAATACCAAAAAAACCCAAACCAAAACAAAACAAAAACCCAAAACCCAAAAGGAGCTTATTTCCAAGAATCTGACAGAGAGCTGTGTCTGTTTTCCTAACAAAACCTAAAAAAAATCCATAGAAGCTATGTATTATGGATGTTAGTTTTCAATATCACTAGGATTTATAAGTCAGAGTGTCATCAAGTGGGAATATTTGTTAAATACTAGGGTCAACTTCATCTTTTCTTCAAATTGCTGTTTCCCAGCTTTCTTCTTGATGGCAAAATGCTTTTGGGGAAAGGGAGTCTTCTGATCTGTTTTAATTAGGGTTCTCTTTTTGATACAGTACAAATTAAGCACAATGTGCCTGAAGTTTGTATCCTACAATTTGTGTGACAAATGCACATTTATAATATACAAGCTGAGCAGTCTACAAAAAACCTTTTTTTAAAAATTTTCATATCCCTTTGCAGAAAATGTTGTAGGCAACTTATGTAACCTTTGCAGGCCCATTCTAGTTGTTACTGTTATGTGGTAAAAATAGTCCAGTCAGAGAAATAATAGGAATTTGTCACCAACCACAGCCAATTGTGAAGATAATGCCATTCACAGGGGATTTTACTTTTTTATTGTTTTGTGTACCTCATTAATATTGCTGCTATCAGTGACATATCTGGGCAAATGAAACAGAGATGTAATTAGCTTCTAGATAGTGTGTCTCTATATTAGGGATATTTGCCACTCCAATATTAAAGATAGTCAAAGGAACAAGCAGCATTGAAACAATTACTTCAGAAGACTTGGAAATAAAATAGTGATAGCAAAGTACCAGCAGTACCTTTCATTAGGGGCAGAAATATCAAAACCAAAAAGGATAATTACTGGAAAGATTATTTTAATAATATTTAATAATAATTGTTTACTTTTATTTAGAAAGTACGGTTTTAAAAGACATTAAGAGAGACTTTCAAAGAGTTGTGAAGCTTAAATATGTTTAATAATTAACTGCATGGTCTGCTTGACATTTAGAAGAGTTCTTTGTATTCTCTGTAGCACAGCTGTTTCTCTACAAGAGTAAAAATGGACTAAAATTATCTCATGCTTGGCTCTACTGCCATAACTAGATTGCCACCAATGTGGAGCTGTCTAAATGAAAGGTAGTGTGTGAAACTGGAAACATTTTTGTAGTTACTTTTTCTGTCAAAGAGCTTGAAGAAGTAGGGTCTGCATTAAATATGTACAAAGAAAAGCTGACACTTAACAAAGTGGTATAACAAAGGAGAACAAAGTGAGTCTTCATAGTCTTTGAATGTCTGTTGGGCTAGTGTATCAGCAGATACACTACATCTGTTCTACTTTCTTTTGTGTGTGTACTGTGGCCAAGCTTTGTTTTCTTCCCCTTTCTATACTTGTGTTTAAACTCTCTTTAGTGGCTCTGTCATAAAACCTCCCTCAAGTGGGGAGAGCTAAACACAGCTTTAAAGAGAAAGTGTCAAAATCCTTTTAAGTGTCATGGCAAGGTCAATGTAAAACAACGAATAATGTGACTGAAGGGGGTTTTGCCTTTTTAGTGCCCTCTATTTTTCAATCTTTTCTGTTGTACTTTGCTGAATAGAGCTGACTTTAAATTCATACTTAAAGTGTGGTGGGATGCATATGAAAAATACAGATAAACCAGATGATATCATGTTCATAAGCTGCCCCATCAAGAACTGAAGCATTTGGCAGTCTTCCTCATGTAATTAATTTATCTCCCATGAATTTCCATCTTCCTTCTGTGTAGAGATCCTCCATGACAGCAATTCCCCATCCCATTTGAATTAAGTGTCAGTCATCTCAGATGTTTGATTACAAAGTCATAGGACCAAAGAACTGCTCTGCAAAGAGGGAAAAGTAAAATATTTCTTTATAGCTAGAACTTCAACTCTTTTGATAGGTATGATATTCAGCTTGATAAATAATTAAAAATGTAATTCAAATAGCTTAACTTGAAAGGAAGAATAAATTTACATCAATATAAAGGCTGAAATGGCTGTTTTTACACTGTATATCAGTATAATTAGTCTAATTATAGTGAAGCTATAGTTACATTAATTATATTTTAACCTTGATTTTTATAATGTTAATTCAGCATTAGTATGCACTGAATTGAATATGCAGTTATGAGTACAATGAAATGTCTAAGTACTTTTGCAATTTGTAAATTTATATTTCATTTTGACTAATTAATGGAATTTATCTCTCTGCAGAAGCAGAGATATATATATGTGTATTGTAAGTACCATATATATCACTGCATTTATTGTGTTCAAAAACTGCAGAAAAAGCACATACAAGTGGAACAAAGTGCACAGTGGAGCTAAAAGCAAAGCAATTTTTCCAAAAACAGCCATCAGACTGATATCAAGGGTACTAAGCTGTCTCTGGAAACCCAGCACTGAGGTTTACCTTTAAATACCAGCCCACAACCACCTATAAGTGACATTGGTGGTAACCACTGCAACAAATAAGATAAAAATCTAGCTCTGCAATAGCCACTCTGGCCTTCTGGAAATCACAGGTTCAGTTTATGCAGCAGAAGATCTGTTTTGTCCAAGATCGTATTCACTCATCCCAGTAGTTATGTTTCTTTTCAGTGTCAGCAAGGGCTTTCTGACTGGAGTGCCTCATGAAACCCCCACATAACCTGTAATCAGATTTCAGGGCTTTCCTTAAGCATTCAGAATAAATAGATTAATGTAAAAAGTCTTGAAATAATCGGTGGAGGAACAACTTTTAATCAAAAATTTTATATACTCTGATTTTAGTTTATCATCCCAGCATCTTGAAAGTCCAGCAAGTTTCTTTCCTCAATAGTACAAAACTCTGAGATGAGCATTCCATACTGAGGAAAGTCTCATTGGGCCCTGGATGTTTTCTCATGATGCCTTGCACCAAAATATCATGATTCTCATCAAAGTATTTAGACAGGGATGGAATAGAAAATCTTCCATCCTTCAAGTGCTAGACTGCTATTTTTCTTGAGGATGCCAGATGTTCTCTTGACCATTTCCAAAGGAGTTCTAGAAATGCAATTCTGCAACTTTAAAACTATATTTAAAATATAAAGATTTCTGGAAATATTCTGGTGATGTCATTTGTTGCAGCTGTTCACTCCAAAGGAAAACTTAACTAACGAGGGGAAGTATTGACTGAACATGAGGATGTAGTCTAAAAATGAAGGAGAAAAATGAAGGAGAAAACGTTCTGTATCTTAACTTGGTCAGATGATATAATCGAAATTACTGACAGAATTTAAAGATAACAAGTACGCTGTGTTATTATAAAGATACAGAAAGTTGTGTATTAGTGTAAAAGCCTGTTTTCCACCCTATAGTTTTTATAGTTATAGTTACAGATATTACACTAGATCTCATTGTGGCTACTACACTATGGACAAAAGCCTGAGAGGGGTTGGAATCCATACTTATATATTTTTTCTCTATATTTATAAAATCAGATGATTTTTTCCTCCTGTATGTCAATTTTTAATGTGAATAGTCTAGTGAAAAATTCTGCCATCCTGATAATAATAGGGCAGAAAACAAATGGCTATTTTTCTCTAGCTTGAGTAAAAAGAATCAGCATTTTGCTGCATCTAATCTATATTTCAGAAAATATTAAAATATATATTTCTAATTTGATTCTGATAATAGCATATATGATAATGTTTGTTAAGGAAGAAAGGGATTATAATTAGTTTAATGAATGGAATTAGAAATTTAAAAAATAAAAGGGGAAAGTATTTACAGTATATGCTTTACTGAGATTTTCTAGTATGATGTCATCACTACTTGAAATGTTCATTTAATTTAAACCCATAAAAATGAAATCTGAGAGATTAGCTTAATTTCAAGGAACATGAATTTCCTAAAATGGGAGCTTGTTTTCTGTTGTATAGTACATACTATAATTAAAAATTATAATGTGTTTTTTTCTTTCATTTATTGTTTGTATATATTGCTTTTATCTTCAGAAAAAGCTTAGGGCCTGGCTAAACACAAGTGAATGATAATGTCCAGAAATCTACTTGGTGATGTTGATGAGGGAAGAACAGGCATTATACTACACATTAAAAAAAAAAAAATCTGATTAAAAGATAGGAAACATAAATTGGCCTTCTTTTTTTTTTGTCTTCTGGTTGGATTGTTCTTGATTTGACAGTTACAGAGATGAGGGGAGGAGTGAGGTGGAAAAGTCCGTGAGTTCTTTAGTGAATACAGTAGAATCTCTGTGCTAATGGGAACTCTTGAAGTGTTCAGGGTCAGCACTAATGGATTAAGTAGCTAGATAAGGACCAAATTGAATAAGAATATTAAATGATGCATTCTCACTTTGCTTCACTTTATGAAAGCTAAAGGTCAGTGGGTGGGATGCTGTTCACCTAAGACTGGGTGCTTTACACAGACACAGAACTAGAACCCTGTGTGTACAATTAGCATTGGGGACACTTTTTATTTCCTGATGAAAACAGAGTAAGGATGCTCTAATGTAGTTCTAGCTAAAGAACATTAGATGTCTGTTGGTTTTTTTGCAGCTGTCCATATTTAACTTTTTGTTCTTTATGGTAGGGGCCCATTGCAGATGAGATGTTTCCATCCAGCTACAGGGTTCATGCTGAGTAAATGTCCCTGAAATTACCCCTGAGTGTGATTTGTTCTCTTCTGACTGAACTTGGCATATTACCAAAAGCCCAGTCTCTTGTTTCTCAAAAGACAGCAGCTGCACCAAAAGAAAACCTTGTGCATGAACCTTCCTAGCAGAACAAACCTCAGACACATCTCTCTATGTTCTACAGCATCTAGATAAGATTTCACTGGGAATAGTATTTCTCTATGTTAGAATTAATTAAAAAAGGAATCCTCTTCTTCTGAGTGGTTATACAAAAAGATTAGCGTTATTCAATCCATACTTTATGGTAAAGATGACCACAGAAAAGGATTTAATTTGCCATAGGTATGGCTGGAAATTGCAACAGTAAAAATTCAGTATATACTTCATTGAAAATGTCCTACAGGGGGATATAAATTAATGAGGAACACTTCTGTTATTCTCTTTCCCCCATAACTCTTCTAGTTTTTGCTAACTCTTTGTTTAGAGAGGTGTCTACAGGCAGGTAACGTACATAGTACCATCCAAACCAACCAAGATATCATGATTTTATATCTTTGCCATTAAGAGCAAAAGACCATTCTAATTAGTCCATGGCAAGGTTTGTCATAATCATGTTAACTTATCTTTTGATAGCATTAAAATATATTTTCATGCTGTGATTCATTACACAGAATGCAGAATTTTTTCTCCCCAGACTACTGAATCTTGTTAACAGGAGATACATATTTATATTTTCACCAGTATTGGTATTTGTAGATCCTGCAGTTAATGCATTTACTTTGTGTCTAAATGATTAATCATATATTTAGTTCTTTTAATCAGAAATGTAGAAAATCACTAAGAGGAAAAACATTCTGATACTCAGAATCTTTTGAAATTTTTTTCTTTCAAAGCTCAGATTTTTTTATTATTGAGTATCTTCATTTTGACAGGTCTTTCTGTACATGTAAATCAGCATCACTGAGTGTTGAATTAGATGTTGGAATAAATAGGATAGATTTAGTGTCATTATGGGTAATGAGACACCCTTGCAATCAAGCTTGCTTCTTAGCAATGAATGTAATTTCAAGTCATGCTGTAGAGCTACAAAGTGAAGGCCAAAGTCTCTTAAATCAGGATAATTTTATACTTTTTCCTGTATTGTCTTTGAAGTCACTAGGCTTTAATATCCTGTGTTTTGTTTCACTCTTGTTCTTTAGAGAATGCACGCATGCGTACGCGTGGTCACAGACACACGAAGAAAACACAGCAACATTTCCCTCTCTCTCAAGTCCTGCCTTTTCAATATTCACTGTGATTGATATTAATGTAACATTGGATATAGTATAATATCCAATATGAGCACTGTATGGTCTGAAATGTGGCTCCATAGGGCAGGTACTACCAAAAAGATCAGAGCAGTAAAACTGGTGAGCATTAATTCTCTCTCATGGACCTCTCTCCTTCATGTGTTGGTCTGTTGACCTTGACACACAGGCTGTCACAACAGTGGCATGCTGGTGGCTGTGCTAAGCCAAAAGGGACAAAAAGTGTGTGTTGTGTGTGGGTGCTGCTGCCCTAAGTAACTGTGGCAAAGAGACTCAAACACCTTTACCTGAGGACTTGAGGTTACAAGTGTTTGTCTTGTACCCCAAGGGTGGAACCCAGGGCCATGGTATTTGTTAAGCAATGTTCAAATACTTTTCTTTCTTCTTTTTTCTTTTTCTTTTTCTTTTTTTCTTTTTCTTTTTCTTTTTCTTTTTCTTTTTCTTTTTCTTTTTCTTTTTCTTTTTCTTTTTCTTTTTCTTTTTCTTTTTCTTTTTCTTTTTCTTTTTCTTTCTTTTTCTTTTTCTTTTTCTTTTTTTTTCTTTTTTTTCTTTTTCTTTTTCTTTTTCTTTTTCTTTTTCTTTTTCTTTTTCTTTTTCTTTTTCTTTTTCTTTTTCTTTTTCTTCTTTTTCTTTTTCTTTTTCTTTTTCTTTTTCTTTTTCTTTCTTTTTCTTCTTTTTCTTTTTCTCTTTTGACAGGTCTGAAATGGATATACTCTCTGCTAACTCTGAAGGTATTCTTATTGGATATTGTCCACAGCAAGATGCCCTGGATGAACTTTTAACAGGTTGGGAGCACCTTTACTATTACTGCACACTGCGTGGAATTCCAAAGCAGGATATCCATAAGGTAACCATCCAAAAGAGATTTGCAAAGGGAGAGATTGCCAGGCTGGACTGTGGGGTTTGTAAAACAATTGTACATTTTAACATGAGAAACTATCTAATATTTCATCTTAACAACTTTAGTAATAAGTTTTTTCATTACCACAGTTTTATTTAAATAATGTGGATTTTTTCTGTCTGTTATGCCAGTTCAAAACACAACAAAATCACTGCAGATAGTAAAATAATATTATTGCAAATGAAATCTGGGGCACAAAAACCCTAAAGGAAATTAAATTTATGAATGGTTCAATGGCTTCACCATCACACTTAAAGAACTGCGAGAGAACACCACCTTTTGAGTCTTGTACCTCTGAAAAACTCTTTTCTTCAGAGATACACTTTAACCCTGAGGGAACTAAAAATGGTTGTATGATTCTGTATAAATAAATGAAACACCTGGGCACTGGGACAGGAGCTGTCAGCACTCTGCTGTCTTAAACTTCACAAGATGGGAGCAGTCTCTTAAATGCTCCAGCTGCCACACAGGGCCTGGGGTTATCCAAGGATAACAGGCTAAAGCCATGTCAGAAAATGCTTTGAGAGCTTAGTGGTGTAAAAATTGACAATATCTGGGAATATCACTGGGAGCTCTTGGATCTACAGATACAGGTGTGGCTGCGCTGATCAGCAGGCTGAGCTCTTTTTTCTGTAGTGAGGCAACCAGTCAGCCACTACCAGAAATTAAGTACAAAAGAGAAACAGTGTAAAATGTGGGGAGTGGTTCTGCATCAGCAGATGGAAGTTTATGATGTGACCTGACTTGAGCTGCTCAGTGTTTTCTGCTTAACTGCATCTCTATTAACATGAGAAAACTGTACTATGATATGAAATTGGTATCTGTCAATTCCTGCTGTATAGATTGGTCCCAAGCAGTAGCTATTGCTCTAGCACTGCTCTTGTAACCTCCAGAACACTGCCTGTTGTTTTCCTTTCATTTTTCCAGAAGCAAAACTCCATAAGCTGAAATACCTTTTTTTTTCTCTACTACCCCGCATTTTTCTGGCTGTTGCCTCAGGGTGTGATAAGTGTTTTGCAACCAGTTCTGTGACTGTATGTGAGAGGGCTGCTTTCTGGTTCTCTGCAGCCTGTTTTCTTTTTCCTCAACAGATAGGTGCTATTCCAGAAAAAAGTATGATTCCTGTAAGGAACATCGTGACAAGCAATATTTTGAATATTTACTGTCTTAAGCTGATCATTTTGGTGTTTCTGGATGACATCCTGGGGAAAATAAGTGATTCTTGCAAGTCTTTGCCCCTTGTCTTGGGCAGTATCCATCGTCCAGGACGAAGCCTCGACTTTTAACTGTTTTAACAACACATTACTTGCAGACTGCTCAGAAATGATCATACAGTCTTTTGTTTGATTATTTGCACTTCATAATTTATTGGTGTTAATTTTTACTTCAGACTATTAGCAGAGTACTGAAAACTTGCAGATGTTTCCCTCAATCCAGAAGAAATACATAAAGGATGGTTGTTATGGCACTAAGGCCCTCAACTGTAATTACCTGTTTCCTCCATTCAGTGACAGCTCCTCTGTAGCAGTTAGGGAGGAGTTCCTCAAGTGGCATGGGACATCACATGCACGTCCCTCTTCAAATGGATGAAAATCATTCACTTAGATATGAGTTATCTTACTGTGGTGCACTGAGAGAAGACAAATGTTAACCTTCCTGGACCTCAGATGATCTAGGTATCAGCTTAGACTATTCTTTATAGTCAGCCTTCTGTGCCTCAGCATCACATTTGTGAAAGAGAGATCATCCTTCCTTTCAGTTGTCTGAAATTTTTGTCTGTATAGATTGCAGAGCAGACTTTGTTGCCATATGCTTGCGATCAAGGCATCAAAGTGCTCCTGCAAATAATATTTAGCTGCTCTGGTTTGCTTCCATCAAAAACTGAAATTCAGCTATCTCAGAGGAAAACAAATCTTTTTGTCAGCGGGCCCTCCCAACTGTGTGGCATTGCTGTCAAGCGCTCAACAGCTGCTGTGCTTCAACTCAGGAGTGGCTGGTGCCTGGAGAAAGTGAGCATTTTAGCTGCCTATAAAGAAAACAAGGCTTTGGAATGCTTTAGAGGAGCAGCTGTATGGAAACATAAGCTGTTATTTTCTCATCATTCCCTCCTGCCTATGATACAGCACTCCAAGCCTGCCTCTGAATATTTACCAGTGACTAATTACACTAATATGCACAGACACATGTATTTTAGAAAGTACATCAGTTTGATAAGGAAAGAAACACACATTCACTTTGTTTTTTAAGAAATTGGTGGGCAGGTAACTTACAGGTTGTGTTGCTGCTGAAGTTGTCTACTGAAGCACTAACTTCAAGGACCAAATCCTTTGCTAGACAGATTTATCAGCAGCAGGAGTTAAGTGCCTGACATAAAGTTGAGTGCACTTAATGTTCCAAAACAGTAATTAAACGAATGGCAAAGGAGGAGAAAAATGGGTCATTTACTATCAATGTTCAGCTTCACATGTAATGTGAAGTTTTGTTATACTTCACAAATCTGCTCTGAAAGTTTCATTTCGCTGCAAAATTGGAAAAATTAGAGTAAAGCTTTTAGGTTATTTAGAAAGATACTGATTAAGCGTAGTATTTTTAATTCTTAATTTTATTTCTTTAATATATCAACTTCTTAGATCTCAATTTGTTCCAAAATACAGCATTCAGCTTGTTTAAAAAATTAAAATTATTAGCACAGCATCAAATGGCATCCCTCATTATCATTAAAACTTCTGTTGCAAATCTCAAAAGAAGCTTTATCAGGTATTCTGAGGTAAATTTTTGGAACATCAGTATGCTTTCTCTTTTCACTAACTCTCCAGGAAGGTTTTTGCTCTGATTCTAGAATCTCAATTATTTCCTTGCATGTTATATTCTACAGGTGCTGGAAATGGGAATCTGTAAAATCATGTATTCTTTATAGGTTGGTTTTGGGTTTTTTTTTGGACCCCAAGCAGAATTAGTGTGTACACTTTTATGAGATTTTGAGATAAAATATATTTTTCCCCAGAAACTTGCCCATGCATATACATTTTCCAAATGTAAGAAATCTAAAAATTATGAGATTACTTGGAAGCCAAATAAATACTGTTTTGTGGGGAATTGATGAAAGATTGTTATTTAGGATGTTTAAACTACTCTGCCTCCACTTGCTCAGAACCTGACATTTGAATTACTATTTTAGACATATAAAGCTATTTTTGAGATGACTCTAGAATTCAATCCATTTATACTGGGTATGGTACACATTTTCAGTATTGGGTCAGATTTGCTTTATGAGGATTTGTTTAAATAAATAACAAGAAGTTATGTGTTGTATTTAGTGTGCCAGAAATGATGAAAACTAATTCAGTGATGGATACAGCCTTCCAAGTCAAAATAAACACGTTATGGTGTTTCTAGTCTTTGAATAGATTGAGTCTTCACTAACTCCAAGTTTTTCTGGAAGACACACTGACTGAAAATCCTATATTTACTTGAATATTAGAGGTAATTTTTAAAGGGAGTGGAAAACCATAGGCATTAGTGGTTATATGATTACTGCTTTTCAGGGCAATGGATGTACCTCTTAGTTCCCTGGTGGATGGAGGACACCATGCATATTTTGACATTTACTCCCACAGATACTGGCATGTGTGCAAAAATTTGGGTTACCTTATAGCCTCTTCTGGAATGAATATTGTCTTTAAGACCTCCACAATGTATTGGGGGATTTTGTTTAGATGCTACACACTGAAGGGCTCATTCCCATGCCTGTTCTAAAACTAGGTGAACTAGCCCAAATTAATTTTGGGAAAAATATTTTGCTAAATATATTAGAACTGATAAAAAAAGTTAAAAGTTTTAAGAAATACTGTAAAAGAGGGAAATAGTTAGCTGATAGATGTGAATATATATATTTTGACTAGTGGTGTGGGGAGGAAAGAATGAAAGAGTTTAAATACATTATTGCAGCCATGAATAGACATTGAATATTTTCATGGCTCAAAAGTGTTTCCAATGTATGTATTCTGTATATTTTGATTTGGCCTCAATGTCACCAATTGCTAAATAAATTGATGTATTTCCTCACTCTTTGCTGCTGAAGGTCATTAAAACATTACTGAAATAGAGCATCATAGTGAATCTGACAAGAAGGGAGAGAAGTTGCTTGTGTGTGTATAGGCTCCTCTACAATATACCTTATATGTAATATATACCTAATATATAATATTTCTAACTTAATTCAAATTACTCTTTTGCTGTTATTTAGGTATTATTGATGAATCTGAAATTTTACTGGAAATATTATGATATGCATTAAAGAAAAGAGAAAAAATCTTGGGGTCATCTCTTGAAAGAAGACTGAACTCTATATTCTTATATTTACTGTAGCATAGTCTGCAGTGATCTTTTGAAATGTAAGAGCTGAGGAGGGTAGCAGGAACAGGAGACTTTTTTAGGTGCAACTGGGAAACATTTAGGAATAAGACAGTTGGCCCTCCCTTGTGCCTTTATGTTGCTGATGTGATTCAGTTCCAAATCAGTTCTAATTTTATGGATTTTGCACCAAAGGAGCATATCTACATATGGCCAGATTGTGTTGTGCACTGTGATGATTTGCAAGGTTTATCTTGGAAGCTCTACACATTTAAAGCAGCAACAAAGTGGTTACTATGAAATGATTCCCACTCCTATCTTTTTACCTATTTAGCTTTTAAAACTCATGTCGAAAAATTTCTATAGCAGGAGCAGGAGGCTTGCCAGGCTTTATCTCCTTGCATGAATCAGGAGATGGTGCAGTCATGCTGAATGCTTGAGTACACACCAGAGAGAGGAGAATTCTGTGTGGAATTAAACATCTTGCAAAGTCAGTTCTTTCTAATGATGCTCCCTATGAAGAGCTTTATGTTCACACCTGACACATGACTGAGCCTCCCTGGGGGCTACAGACTACAGGAAGACCCATCTAACTTGAATGATTACTTTCTTCTCTCTCTGGTACTATTCCTTGACCTTCTAAATTCTTCCCCATGCAGCATTCATTGTCTCTTAAAAAACCCCAGCATTTTGCTGACTTTAGATGACACTTCAAAGCAGTTTTAGAAAGAGTGGTTCTAGTCATAGCTAAAGGATAGTCTTGACTACATTTCAGCTGTGAGACATAGTCCTCTCTTGCTTATTGTTTAATAACTCTTAAAGCTTATTGTAGTTTAAAACGTATGTTTGGTGTAAACACAGGATTGCATACTTTTTCACTTCCTGGTCTTAAATTCTTAGGAGCTTTTCTGTGTAATTTGTGTGATTGTTGGTGGATGTGTAGGAGGATAATCCTTTAGTCACTAGCATACCTGCATTCCCAGTGGTAGCAGTCAAGTCAGATTTGTAGACAGGATAAGCTGTCTACCACATGCTTTAGAGGACTTTGTGTGTTGCTTTGGTGTGTAATGAGACCTGCATTTGGAAGTGAAAAAAAAGGCATAACAAAACAAAGCTCTTATCTTAGAATATAGCTTAGGTGATTAACCATTTTTAAAGCCACAGCTATAATCTCTAATTGGAAGTAAATTACTCTGAATTAACTTTGATACAGCAGAAGCCTTGAACTGTTCAGCATAATATTACCTGTTTAACAGTTATTATGTTTTTAAAAAACCTCTTTGCATCTTATATGGACAGAGCAATATTTCTGAAATGTGGCTTTTGTGTGAGGACATGCACTGCTGTCAGGTTGTACATCCAGGCACCCCAAACACAAGTGACTTTGGATACCAGTCCAAGGATCATCACTAGAATACTGTAGATTCTCACTGCTGCAGCATTGTTCCTGCTTACAGACAACTTGCTCTCAGAGATGTCTCTTATTTTTATAAGTATCACCTGAAAAATCTTTCCAAAAAAGAATATCTTGATCATTTCCAAAGGTGTTTGCATAAAACTCTCTTATAGAAAGTATTTTTATGCTTGTGGAAGTGTGTCTATGATGGATAGTGAACAGTAATTCACAATATTGTTTATTGAATTGTCTTTTCTGTTGGATTTTCGAATTAACTGGAGACTGTCCCTCTGATATGATTAAGCCTTCCAGTCCTTCCTTGCCTTTTGCTGAAGAAAATGTGGAGGAAGCAAAGCGAGTGAGCCATCCTGCCGGGGTAGCTCTGGCAGTTAATAAGAGCACCATTCAACTCCTTGTTTTACAAGAATCTTGCAGCTGTCCCACATACAGGTAGAAGACACTTGCTCTGTTACAAAGCTGATCACTCCCTGATGATACAGCTGCCCAGGAGCCCACACCAANTGTTTTACAAGAATCTTGCAGCTGTCCCACATACAGGTAGAAGACACTTGCTCTGTTACAAAGCTGATCACTCCCTGATGATACAGCTGCCCAGGAGCCCACACCAAACACCTGCTGCTTTGCAGGGTGCATTTGGCAGTAGCAAGTAGGAAAGGGGCTGCTGTGTCACTCACGGTTTTGAGCAACATCTCCTTGGACAGCCCAGCAGGAGTAGCTGATAAAGATGGATTAAGATTATTGCCACATTTAATATTGTCTAGCACCAGTATTTTAGGAAGCCTTGTATGTCAGGGCTGTCTCTGACAGGGTAAAGAAGAAAGGCCATGGGGGACAGCATGAGCATGGTCTCCAGCTGTGCTCACAAGGCTTCCCAGCTTGCTCAGATCATATATTCTTGTTTAAGCAATTAAAAGTAATCCAGCTAGGGTCAATTTACCCCTCTCAGTTATTACAAAGGTATATTAATTTAATCTTGTTACATCTGGTCTTTAAGAAACTCTAAATCCATGACTATGACTTGCTTTTCAGATATTTGCATCTTTTTTGTGGCTGACGGAGAATATTTTGCTTGAATTTTCAGTAATTCAGGTATTTGATCAAATACATAGTGGAGAATAAGTTGAAATGAGAGATGTTTTAGATCATTGACCCATGGGCACAAACTGAATACAAATGACTGTGCTAAGCAGAAAATCCTTCTCATTTTTGAAGAACTAAGAGGCCCCAGAGCAGCTTTTTGTCTGTGTTCAAGATTCAAAAGTAATAATATGCAGCAAGTGTGGGTAAATAAGGAAAGAACATGTACATTTTCTTAACATGCATGAACAGAATGTTCTTTCAATCTATGCACAAGTGCTACCTGATCAGGTTTATCTTTGTTGGCCTTCAAATTTGCAAACCACAGGTTGCAGCGGACCTTGTTAACCGCTTACACCTCAACGCCCACGCTGACAAACTGGTGAGAACCTACAGTGCTGGCACAAAGAGGAAGCTCTCTACTGCTGTGGCTTTAGTTGGTAAACCCCAAATACTTTTACTGGTGAGTGAAAGTAATATTGTGCTTATGGTCAATGGGCTACATTGAATTTTGTTGTCTTGTATGTTGCTCTAAAGAAAATCATATAGTTTCCTGATCAGTCAGGGAGTAATTGATACACAGATGTACAACTTTCCTCTTTGTTCTGCTATATGAATGGCTTTAATTTTATTCTCCTGTGCTCACAAAAATAAAAAGTGAAATTTTTTTTTTCCCTTAGTTTTCTTTTTTTCTTTCTTGCAGCAATTGGATGAGCAGGAAAAAAAAACAAACCAAGCCCTCAACACAAATACAATTGTAGTATTCCATGGTCCAAATACATGTTTAATTGACTCATGTTCTTTCAGGATACTCCTAATTCTTTCTAGGTTGTATGTATTTCATAAATCTATCTAGTTCTTACATTTTGTAGCATTCACAAATCACGCAATCAAGTAATACTTATAAATTGTATTAATTTGAATTACTTATCCCATGTTGTTTTGGTTCTTGCACACTACTGCCCATTTAGGCCTGAAACTGGCCACTCCAGTCTAAACAATGCCTTTTGCATTGAAGTCCAGGGAGCTACAAAGCTTTGAGAACTGCATCATTATGACACTGCATTCTCTTTCATACCACTGCCTATTGTTTCACTAGAGAATATAGAACATCGTTTCCTTAAAACTTGGCTGGGAAAAGCTAAACCAGTTCAATAGTGCAAGAAACCTTTCAAAACAGTCAGGGGTAGGAAAGGTGCTCCTCACAGTTGAGGGGAAACCAGGACTTCCAGGAAGAGGTTGCAGGCTAAGTTGAACCAGATAAAACTGGTGTTCTCTGGGGTTCATGTTTCAGAAGCTTAGACACATTTTGCTGCTTCTAACTGCCTACCCTTGCCTCACTTTTAAGCTAAGCTATTTTATTTGCATTTTATGTTTTAACTGACCCTGGTTCAGCTAGTAAAAGGAGGAGATAATCTTAAATCAGTGCTTTTTCCTGATCTTAGGAAATGCTCCAACTGGTTTTGAATGTCTTTATGACAGCATACTACTGCAAGTATCCATTTCAGCCTACTGCTTGCTGCAGGGCACAGACTGCTGCATATAGAATGAAAAGAGGAAAGAAAGATATCTAAACATGTCAAGTTCTTTAATACATTTGCTGGCTTTAGAAAGCTAGCAGAATTTAAAGGAGGTTTTCAGTATTTTAAAAGGAGGTATTTTTATTTTTTCTGAAAGCAAAGACACCAATATAAACTACTGAATCTGCTTCTAAATTGCATCCAGGATCATAGCTATTAATTTGAGCAATATTGTGGGTTGCTTTATGTTTATTGCTTTTTATGTTTCCTTTGTTAACAATCCACAGATAATGGGAGACTGAACTGAATTTTTTAACCTCTGACATTGGTTGTGAAGCACTAAAATTAACATCCAGCTGGATGTTTTGTTTGCTTTGTTTTCTGAAAACTTTGCTTCCAGGTTTCAGCTGGAATCCCTTGCTGAAAATACTCTGGCCAAGGCCATATCTGTCTAACAGGTGCTGACACCCCACATGGAATTCCACTGGATAAAAAGCAACTGGAAGAGTTTCCTTCTTCCTAGTTTTGTAGTGACAGAGACTGAATTGGTCAATTTGATATAATTCATTTTTCTTCCATGAGTGGATGAAGTAAAAATTTGATTTAGTGAGGAAAGGAGGAATAGATAGGAAGGGGAAATGTAAACTTTGTAGCAGCACATCTTTCTCCAGGAAAGCCATCCAAGTGGGAAATGGGTTTGCACTAACTGAGTTAATGTTATTTGATCCTGTGAATTCTGTCCACTGTGGGTGAAAATTCAAAACATTGATCAGGGTGTCAGGTGACCTTCTGAAAATGTAGCATTTAAAGAGAAAAAGATATGATTTTATTGTGAATTGTGTTAGTTCTTCATGTTGGGCAGAAACTGTGGTATGCTTTTTCCATGCTGCTGTGTCATTTTCATTTTTCCTGTAGGATGAGCCCAGCTCTGGCATGGATCCCTGCTCTAAACGCTACCTTTGGAAAGCTATCCTGAAGGAAGTTCAGGATGGCTGTGCAGCTGTGCTGACATCCCACAGGTAAGACCCTTATCCCAGCAGCCAGCATATTCCTGTGCTTCAGGGGAGTATATTCTGAAGACATGCTCACTCTGTTGTGAAACACAGAATAAGTCTTGAAATTTTATGGTAATTCCTTCCTATCCAAGAAAAAGGAACCTGTTTAAATCCTAAATATTTTTCATATTTAATTTTTAAAGAATAGAGTGTTGCTCAAGGGGCTGCAGGCACACCAAAGATGATGTAACTGATTCTTTTTCTCTGTTCTTTTTACTCAGTGTTGTAGCATCTCTTCTTGCTTGGAACACTGGGTTACTTTTTTGTATCTGGTTACATTAAAAATCCTTACAGAGGGAGGTGTGAGTGAAAAACCTTCTGATTTTATTAAGTTTTTGCTTTGCATTGGGAAAGAGTAAGCCATGACATCCTGAAGATGGATGCATCAGCTATTCTCTTATACACTACTGGAAATGGTAGGAGGGACCCCATCCTCTTAGAAGAGTCCATCTGCATCAAATATCTTGTCAGTTCTCTGATATGGTCACTGGTATATTGGTTTAATGGAGGAAACATCAATACTGTTCTGTGACATCTATAGTGAAATGAAAGAAATTAAATATTCCCTTAGGTAATATATATATATAAAAATATAT
>VZRX01002139.1:0-10641 GCA_013398075.1 Notiomystis cincta
GTGGTGGTCTCGCTGGTGGGGCTGTTCTGGGCAGTGGCAAAGGTTTCAGTGATAGTGTCAGAGTTAGTGGTGCCCGTGGTGACAGAAGGCAGCATGTCCTCCACGGTGGCCGCGGTGTCGGCGGGGTGCCTGCGAGGGGGACACGGGACGAGAGAGAGAGAGAGAGACAATGAAGGCCCCAAACGACAGCAGGGAGAGGGGGCAGAGAGGGAGAGGGAGAGTGAGGACAGCACACACATGTGACGAGGAGAGGGACTCAGGAGCAGAGACTTCCAGAGGGCAGACATGCAAAGGGAGCAAGGCTGGGATGGCCGAGGATAATCAGGAAGAGGAAAAAGGCCAAGAGGACATGACCTGCAGGAGTGGCTTTGTTCACATGCAGTGCTTGGGCTGAGGCAAATGGGGACCTGTCAGCTTGCAGAGACTCCTCTCTCCTCTAGAACTTTCCTCTCAGCCTCTCACCCCTGAGCTCAGCAGGCAGCTCCCTGCCACCCCCATGAACCAGCAGCCCTGTGCCATCTCCATGATCCTGCAGCCCTGTGCCACCTGTCACCAACACAGCACTGGCCAGCGTGGGCCCCTGATCCAGCCCTCACCTCGCCCTGTCCTGCTGCTGCAGGTCTGTCTGAAGGCCTGCACAGCCCTGGTCAAACCCAAATGCCTTTTCTCACACACACATCAGGGCAGACTCAGGCCCCAGTTCAGCTCTCGATTCTCTCCTGGAATGCTCAGCCTTGCCATGGCTCCACATGCAGGGCCCAGCTCCTGGGGAGGATCTCTCCCCACGGGTTCAGGCTCTCTTCCTGCACTGCTGGGACAGGGCTCACGCAGGGCTCGCTGCCAGCTGGGGCTGATTTCGCTCGGGATCCTTTGCAGTGACCCTGGACAGAGCTGGATCTCCACACTGGACAGACTGGCAGAGCCTCTCAGGAAACACTGCTTCCTTCCCCTTTCCCTTCCAGTGCTGGAAACAGCAATCACTGAAGCTTGAGAGCAGGCACTTCCTCACTGGCATGTGGAGATTTTACCTTTCTTCCTCTCTTCCTGCCCTAACTTGTGTTCCTGAGGGATCAGGGCAGCTGAGGACAAGGCAGTGACCCTGTGCTAGGGCTGGCTAAGGCCACATACTCTGGCTCTGTCAGCGGGGTGGTCTCGTTGGGCTCCGTGTGCTTCCCCCCATCGTGGTTGGGGGTCCTCTCCTCCTCCGTCCGCACCTCCACGATGGGCTCCTTGGACTCATCCTTCCTGTAACGAGGGAATGGCATGGGGAGGGATGGGCTCCTCCTGCAAAGACAGGCTGCAAACGTCCACAGTGAGAGACACACGGACACGGGGCTGAGCGGGGCTCACTCCTCCTTCCACCAACTCCCCACAGCTCCGGGCTCATGTCCAGACTGGAGTGTCCAGACTGGGATGTCCAGCACTGGGGTGTCCAGCACTGGGGTGTCCAGCACTGGGGTGTCCAGCACTGGGATGTCCTACACTGGAGTGTCCAGAATGGGATGGCCAGCACTGGGATGTCCAGCACTGGTGTGTCCAGCAATGAGGTGTCCAGCAATGGGGTATCCAGCACTGGGATGTCCAGTACTGGGGTGTCCTACACTGGAGTGTCCAGCACTGGTGTGTCCAGCACTGGTGTGTCCAGCACTGGGATGTCCAGACTGGTGTGTCCAGCACTGGGATGTCCTACACTGGTGTGTCCAGTACTGAGGGGTTCAGCACTGAGGTGTCCAGAACTGAGGTGTCCAGCACTGGGGTGTCCAGCACTGGTGTGTCCAGACTGGTGTGTCCAGCACTGGGATGTCCAGACTGGTGTGTCCAGCACTGGGATGTCCTACACTGGTGTGTCCAGACTGGTGTGTCCAGACTGGGATGTCCAGCACTGAGATGTCCAGCACTGGTGTGTCCAGACTGGTGTGTCCAGCACTGGTGTGTCCAGACTGGTGTGTCCAGCACTGGGCTGTCCAGACTGGGATGTCCAGACTGGTGTGTCCAGACTGGTGTGTCCAGACTGGGATGTCCAGCACTGGAGTGTCCAGCACTGGTGTGTCCAGCACTGGGATGTCCAGCACTGGTGTGTCCAGACTGGTGTGTCCAGCACTGGGCTGCCCAGACTGGGATGTCCAGACTGGTGTGTCCAGACTGGTGTGTCCAGACTGGGATGTCCAGCACTGGGGCCACCTATCTGATGGCTGCCAACAGGAACGAGACAAACACCAGCAGAGGGACGACCCCAACCCTCCTTCCTGGGAGCCCAAACGAAAACGCCAGCCCTGCCCAGGCCCGGGGGCCCTGCAGCTCCCTGGGCAGCCCCGTCTGCAGGGGCAGTACTCACGAGAAGGCCGCCTTGCCCTCCTCCATGTCCTTGCCCTTGGCGCCCGGGCCGGATTTGCCGCACAGGTTGACGGCGATGCACATGAGCAGCCCGCACTTGTTCAGGAAGTAGCAGGTGACGTCCACGGCCACCAGCAGCGCCACGAAGACCACCACGAGGATGCCAATGATGGCAGCAGTGCCCAGGCCCGAGGCAGGGCTGGTGCTGGCTTCAGAGACCAAGGGAGAGAAGAAGAGAAGGCGTTCTGGTTAAAAGCTGGGGGTATCTGGGCTCGGATGTGGCTGTGCCTCAGCTGATTTTGGAAGTGCACCCTCTGTGTCGTCCCTGTGGCTTTTCCCTGCTCACAGCCTGCCTGAGGAGATGGACCTGATGGGCCTTTTCCCACCCCTGCTGGCACAAAGCCTGGGAGGCAAAGGGCAGAATCCCCTCCTGCTGTGCACACACCCAGCAGGGCTCCTGCTTCCCTCACCTCCTCCTCCTCCTCCAGAGGAAGGCTCAGAGTGGCTCCACTGCCCAAGCCTGGCCTGAGGAGCACTGGAAGCAAAGCCCAGGCTCTGCAGCAGGATTTTTCCTGGTGGGATCCAGATCACTGGGTGATGCTCAGTGCTGGTGAGCCCCTGAGGTGGTGACACTGAGTTAAACCCTGCCTGGAGCTCAGGTGAGACCCAGCTCTCCAGAAGGTGTTCATGGCTCCCCAGCCTCCCACTATCCCAAACCCTTGGAGTCCTTCCTCTGCAGAGCCACCCAGCAAAGCACCTTTATCCCCATTCATTTGACAGGTGAAAAGCCCCTCTGGGGGCTCCACACAGAGCCACACCCTCTGCCAAGCACCTTTTTGTTTAAAAACAGGAGGCACAACACCCCTAGCAGGGGCAGAGAAGTGCTGTGTCACTTTGTGACCCCGAGATGGATCAAGGAATGCAGATTCCAATGGGAAAAGCACAGAGAAGCCACTCTGAGGCACTTGACAGACACTGGGGTCAGAGTCCCATCCCTGGGCAGCAGAACACTGTCCCACAGCCCAGCCCCGCCAGCAAGCTGCATAATTGCACTAATTAATCACCCCCTGATGCCTGCAGGGAGCGAGGAGGCTGTGGGTTTTCCCTCTTCTAAGGTGTTCAGGATCCTGGTGTGGATTATTCCGTAATGAACTGCTCCTGCTCAGGCCAGCTGCTGGAGCTGGCACACCTCCCATGCACAGCCCCTCCCTGGGAAGGAGCTCCTGGGCAGGCTCCTAAAGGTGACCCAAAGGGAGCATCCCAGGCAGGATCACAGATCAGAGTCCCCTGGGTGCCTCCAGAGCTGGAATTTTCCCCCTCTGGAAAATTCCACTCACACCAGAGTCCTGCTCTTTGTTTCCTCTCCCCCCTCCAGCTTTTCCAGGAGCTGCCAGCCCCCCAAATTCCTGCTCTGGCAGGCACAGGCCCCCTCTGTTCCCCCAGACACCCGAGGAGAGCCCTGAGCAGGCACCACCCTCCCCTGCATCCCTCCCGTCCCTCCAGAGCCTGCCCGGGGGAGGAGGATGGAGCTGGGGAGGACCAGGGCAGCCTGCAGAGGAATGTCCCTGTTTTTGTGCTATTCTGGGATTTTACACCTCAGACAACCAAACTGGGCCAAGGTAACTGGCTGCAATTTGGGTTTCTAGGCTGCTGAGGGAGCCCTGCAATTTGCAGGGACTTTCAAACCTTTTCCATTAGCTGTGGTCTCAGAAATTCTAACTCATGGCATGGACTGATGCTCCAAACCTTCCAGGGACTGGCAGTAAGGAAACATAATAAAAAAATCCTCCACGACCCCATGAGCCTGGGAGGCTCTTGGTGCTGCCTTTCTTTTTCCTTGTAAAGGAATTTTGCAGTTCCTATAAAATGCAGGAATCAATAGTGGATTCTTCTTTTGACAGACTGTCCCATCTGATTAAATTAAATGGACCTACAAATACTTTTGAGAACCATTCCCTCCATCCTGTAGCTGGATTTATGTTGTATTTAATGAAACTAATATTTAGGCATCCCTAAAGGATTTGCTGGGGCATAAAATAATTCTGTGTACAAAAGAAAGGTATAAATAAATGGGCTGTGGAGCAGCAGCTGCCCACACTGTGTGGATGAAATAAATGTAATAAATTTATGTTGGACATTTCTGACCTGATCCACATCCACCCCTTCTGCCATTCTCAGGACTAAGAGGAATAACATTTCCAGCAGTTAAATAAGGAAACACAAACCATTAAAGAACTTCTGGAGTCCTTAATTCTAAAGAAGTGAAGAATTTATTAATTACAAATTATGTTTTCCAAGGGAAAATGAGCTTCCTCAAGACTGGCTTTTCTAACCACCCTCATTTTACAGTGCACAGTAAAATCACCCAGCAGTTTTACTTTGTGTACAAACACTGCCCTGTCACAGAGAGCTCAGCTGTGCCTTCCTAGGGGGGTCTCAGCTGGAGAATGTTCAGGCAAAGAGACAAAAAGGGATGGACACAAGCAGGTGGGACCCCAGGCATTGCAAAGGGCCTACAGGATTTTGGCAAAAGCAAGAAGAATGAGCAAAACAAGTAAAAATCCCTTCTGTGCACCCAGAATGAAAAGCTCCTCGTTCCCAGGGGATGCCAACAGGTTTTGTTCACACACATTTGGGTTTCTCTGCACAGAGCTGCTCCCTCAGACACGCCCAGAGGGGAAAGGACCCTGCTCTGCCAGCTGTGGCAGCCACACAAAGTCAGGTCTCACACCTGAGCTGCTTCCAGAACACCCAGAGGCCTGGGGAGCTCTCACCTGGGGCATTTCCCCAACTGGCCTGAATCCCTGCTGGACTGTGACCTCACTGCTCTGCTCCTTCAGGCCCTGCTGTATCCCTGTGACTGACCTGGGGATATCACAAAATCCCACACTGGTTTGGGTTCAAGGGACCTTAAATCCCATCCAGAGCCACCCCTGCCATGTCCAGGGTCACCTCCCACTGTCCCAGGCTGCTCCAAACCCATCCAACCTTGCCTTGGACACTGCCAGGGATCCAGGGGCAGCCACAGCTTCTCTGGGAATTCCATCCCAGCCCCTCCCCACCTTCACAGGGAGGAATTCCTTCCCAAGATCCCATCTCTCCCTGCCCTCTGGCAGTCTGAAGCCATTCCCTGTGTCCTGTCCCCCCACCTCTTGCAAATCCCTCTCCACCTCCCCTGTCAGCTCCTCCAGGTCCTGGAAGGGACATTTGGGTCACCCCAAAGCTTCTCCTCTCCAGGCTGAACACAGAGTGACACCAAAATCCTCTTTCCTGGAGTCAACCAGACCCCTGCCCCAGCTCTGAGAGGCAGCAGAACTCGTTTTTAAACCTTTAGACAAAACCTTCCTTTGATGCCCCCGAACCCTGCAGACACCTGCAGCTGCTCCTGGAGGAGCAGGACAGCCCCAAACCTTCCTGCCCATGGAAGCAGCCAAAGGATGCTGTGACAAAGAGCTCTGAGCACAGGGAGGGACTTGAACCAACTGGGAATCCTGTGGGGCTCCACAGCCCCTCACACACAGGTGAAAATCCCAGGGTTTGGGCATCTTCTGCTTCCAGCCTGGAATCTCTGCCTCCTCTCTGAGCTGGATTTTTCTAAACACTCCTTGTAAATTTTATTTTACTGGCACCAAGGCCTGGGATGTTGAGGGTCTGCAGGGTCTCTGGTACCTCACAGATCTGCACAGGTGAGGGGTAAAATCCCAGCTGTGCTCCTGGTTCCTGCAAACTGAAGGAAGCATTTGCTGTTCACATTCCAAGCTGCCTGGGCTCCTGTGTGCTGGAGAGTTTGGGATTGATTTCAGCCACAGAAATGATGTCTCAGCTGCTCTGCCCTGGCCCAAAGCCCTCTCCTGGCACAGAAACACCTGCACAGGTGCTGCTCTCTGCCCACATCACCCCTTCCAACGTCATAAAGATGATTTTAATAACTGTGACTCTGGAGAGAAACATCTCAGGCAGTGACCTCCCTCTGCCATGAGGGGAAACCCACAAAAAGCTGACACCACACCTACAAATGAACTCAATTAATCCAGTTAGAGGGGAAATCACACCAGTTTTTAGTATTAGGATTATTTTGCTGCACTCCAGCAAACTCCAGAGCTCTAACAAAGTGTCTACACTCTACAACACTGGAAATGAGGGGGGTTTTGTAAAAAAACAAAAGAGGAAATCCACAGGCTTTTGGGTGTGACACCTGCACCAAGTTTTCATTTACAATTCAGACAGAAAAGTTCACAACTCATCAAGGACAAGGTCTGAACAGACACAGCAGAGCATAAAAGGCAGAGTCAGACACGAGTGGGGGCAGGATTTTGGTGAGAGTTCTGCAAGGAAGATGAACCCCAGCCAGCTGAGAGGGTTTGAGACGTTCTGTACAGACACTTCAGCCAGGGACAGACCCCTGACTGCAGGACATCATCACAGGGGATGCATTTCCCATCCCAATGGATCTTCTATCCCAAAGGATTTTCTATCCCAAAGGATTCACTGGGGTTGTTGCTGTTTTGTCAGGTTTTTTGTGGTGTTTTTGATGTTTTATTTTGGTTTTTTTTTTGAGTGGAGAGTTTTTTTTTTTTTTTTTTTTTTTTTTTTTTTTTTTTTTTTTTTTTTTTTTTTTTTTTTTTAAATCATCTGAAGTTTGTCCAAGGAAATTCCCAGGATTTGTTAACAAAGATGGTTCCACTGCCCCAGTTTAGGCCATGGATTAGTCCTGTCACACTCACACTTAACCAGAAATATTATTAAGGATCAGTAACAATAATTCTGCTGCTCAGGCACCGTGACCCAAGCTGAGAGTTTCTGTTAGAACAGCGAGGAGAGAGCACAGAGGGGGGAATCCAGGGAGGGTTAGAGAAGCACTGGAAATCTGGGTGTCCATGGGCAGTGTGTGCCCAGCTGGCCCCAGGAGTGCCCAGAGGAGAAGGAAAAGCCCCCAGAGGGGTTCCCAGATGTTTGCAGCCAGAGCAGCACAGCAGGAAAACCTTCCACACACTGGAATCCACATGCAAAAGCCCCCAGAGACATCTGGGCAATCAGCAGGATGGTCTCTGACAAGTCTTCTCTTTCTTTTTACAGTCTGTGGGGTTGGGTTTGTGGATGGGGCCTCCTTTTGCACAAGATCAGCACCAGATGTGCAGAGAAATCAGTAAAAAGCAGGATCTTAAAGGCTTTCAACATTGCACCTTCCTTTGATGAAAACAGCAAGCAAACAACACCAAAAAAATCTTTCTTTACATCCATTTAAAAGGGCAAATTCATTACAAATAACAAAAAAAAAAATGTTAAAGAGAAAAAACTTGGCTTAAACCTTTTTTTTTTCCTTGTTACAAAATACTGACTCTTTCAAATTAAACATTTTTTTAAAGTGTTCTGTGTTTGTTTCTCTTTTTTTTCTCTTTTTTCTCTCTGAACTGACACGATCCTCTGAAGCAAAGTTATCTCCTTTCACACCTTGGTGGGACCCAGGCCTTCCCAAGCAAATATTGCTTTATTTGACTCTTTTTTTTGTGTGTTTTTTTAAGTTTCTAACAGAGCAAAAGCAGAGTCACTGCAGAAAGAAGCAATGAGACAAAGGAGGACGACGTTGATGGACTTCCCAAGGTCGCTGCAGGTGCCAGACAATGGTTCCCAGGAGGGGGGAATGTGGTTGTTTTAAAAACAAATTTGGTGCATGTGGCAAGCGTGGATGTTTCCCGTGAGATCCAAGGTGACCATGGATGACAGACATAGGAAAGGA
Source organism: Notiomystis cincta (assembly GCA_013398075.1). Taxonomy (NCBI): domain Eukaryota; kingdom Metazoa; phylum Chordata; class Aves; order Passeriformes; family Notiomystidae; genus Notiomystis; species Notiomystis cincta. The sequence goes on from VZRX01002139.1 coordinate 8,072, forward strand.
GTCAGGGGAAAGGGAGAGGGGAGGGAAAGAAAGGAAGAGAGGAAGAAAAAAAAGAAAGAAAGAAAGAGAGAGAGAGAGAGAGAGAGAAAGAGAGAGAAAAGTAGATAAAAAAAATTAGGTCATAAATACAGAAAACATAAGAATCAAAGGTTTATTTAATCTTGTAAATTAAAATGGCTCAGGGTTCAAGGAGCAGCACGTTCAGCACAAAAGGGTCAGAAGCTCAGCAAAGCCCAAAGCTGCAGAGCAGGGTCCAAGGCAGGGGAGGGGAGGGGAGGTTTGCAAGCAAATGAGATTAAAAATGATGGCACAGAAGGGGCTCAGTGAGAAACACAGGGAGATGGGGATCTGGTGTCTGAGAGCCCCTGCCTCTGCACAGGGAAAAGGAAACAAAGAAAAGCTTTGGTGCAGCAGAGAATCCACCTGCCTGTCCAAGCCCTTCCCCNCAGCCACTCTGAGGCCCCTGCACAGGTGAGGGGAACAAAGCACTCCAGACAATAAATGCACATTTTCCTGCAGGGAATGCCTGGTTCTTGCTGTCAGGCACAGCAATGTTACAGCACTGCCTCTGACCCCTGCCTGGCTCATTTTGGGATAAAACCATGGAAATGCCATGAAAACAACAAGGAAAGGAAAGGAAAGGAACACACAGAGCCTCTTCCCTGCTGCAGTCTGGCAATAAAACCTGAGGGGCTGCACAGCAGAGAACAAAACCACCTGTCCCCAGAAATATTCTCCTCATTTGGGGATTTTGGGGATCAGGGAACACCTTGGAAGGCCAAAATGACCAAAACCCTGGAGAAAGAGTCACAAACCCTGCAGGAATCACGTCACTGCCCGTGGCACCTGCTGAGGACCAGCTGCACCCCAGCTCCTGGGGCAGCCCTGGCACTCCCCAAAAACTGCTTTTTCCAAGTGCAATTTGAGTGGCAGCCTCAGAGCTGGCTCCTCCTGTGTAAGGAATAACTCCAGAGAGGCCAGAGAAGTTCCAAAATAACAAAATGGGGTTTCCCCTGGTTTTTAGAGGGTTCCTGCACATGTTACATGGATTTAAAGGGCTCAGAGGGGAGAGCAAGAATGAGAATCACAGAGTGAGTTGCTTAATGAGTTACTGAGGGTCCTTCCATCCAAAACCTGCCCTGTCCCAGCACCTCCCAGTCTCTCCTCTGCCCCATCTCCTTCCCCTCGGTGCCAGTGCCACTCTGCCAGCCCAGGGTCACCTATTTCTGTGCTCAGCAACGGGATCTGCCTCAGCCCAGGGCGACTGCAGCGTCCCACGAGGTCTGAGCTGCTTCCCACAGCCAGGGAATGGGCACAGGGGAGCAGGGCAGGGGCTGAACTGCCGGGGAAAGACTGGAGGAGACTCTCTGCTTTCAAGGGAACACGTGAGACAGAATGAAATCAGGTCAAGGCCTTCAGTAAGGGCTGGCAGCACCAGCCCTGGCTGTGCAGGGAGGCCTTGACTCAGCATCCCTCTGTCTTTAACCACCACAGCTTTAATTTACAGCTACTCCAGCAACCCCATCCTCAGGTTTTGGTTGCTTTGTGTGGGTTTCCACCCTCCTTTTTATTTAAATGTCCACATGTAGAAAAGAAATCCTAACTGTCCTTTCAAAAGATTGCCACAAACTGCTCAATTCCAGTTTCCCAGCTGAGAGTTCTGCTTGGGTTTTGCAGTAATTGTCCTTATCCCTCACTTTTTGAGCACACTAATAAGCACAGTCTGTCTTAAGAGCTTCCAGCAGCATCCTAAAGCTTTTGAGTTATTTTTTCCTAATGCCCTCCTCAACACTGAACCGTTGCTGTTTGAAAATTACTGTCATTTGGTAATTTGAATTGAAAAATGCTCAGAGAGAGATTTTCACCACCTCCTCCTCCAACTGCCAGCAAACTCCTGATGCCTTTATCCCTCCAAAGATGGACAAACCAGCGGGAAGGGAGCTTTGGGAAACCACCAAAAGTTTAAAACGGGAATCTCACTTTTTGCTCTCAGCAAGCCTCTGCCGCCCTCTGCTTTTCTCCCCTGACACAGAGAGCCACCGTGCCGGGGAGCAGCAGGGCGGGGATGTGCCGGGCAGCGCTCCCAGTGCCGCACATCCCCGCACAGGGATGCACACAGCCAAACCCTCAGCCTGGGCGGGGACCGACCGCGGAGAGAACGGGCTTGAAGCAAGCGAGCTGTCAGGGTTACCGGGGCACGTTAGGGGCAGCTCTGCGGCGTTAATGGGCAGCAGAGCCCGCGAGGAGCGGTACCTGGGATGAGGGTGGGCTGCGCCGACGTGCGGAAGGCGTAGTGCGCGGGTTTGGACTTGCCCTGCTGGTTCTCGGCCACCACGTACACCTCGTAGTCGGCGTTCCAGTCCAGAGACTTGAGCATCACATGGTCGCTGCCCGACGGCAGCCGGATCTCGGGCTTCCACTCCGAGGAGTGCTTCTGCAGGGCACGGGGAACGGGGATCCGTGTCAGCGGCGGCGTCAGCGGCTCGGCCGCGCCCTCAGCCCGCACGGACCCCCCGGGCGCCGGCAGGAGCGGGGTGGGGCCGGGCGTGGGGTGGGATGGGGCCAGGGAT
>VZRX01002139.1:15672-81410 GCA_013398075.1 Notiomystis cincta
TCCCTGCTGAGATCGTGCACGGAGTGAAGCCGTGAAAATCACAGGAATTGCAGGAATTGTCCTTCCCTGGCTCCATCTCCAAACGTGCCAGGGTCAATCATTTGCTTCTTGACCTGCTGGGGATCAGCAGCTCCTGTGAGCTGAGCTCAGCTAAAATCTTTGCCAGGCTCTGGCAGAAGGGCAGCAGCACCTCTGGTGTGAATTGTGTGGGGTCTGGCTCCCACCACGAACTCCGTGGGTGCTGTTCCACAGGATTTATATGGAGCATTTTATATAGAGAGAGTATTTTATAATGGCATTTTATAGAGAGAGAGTATTTCACACTACAGCTCTCGTTCCAGCGATGCTTAAGTTTTACTCACAATAAAAAGGAAATTGTTTCTTAAATCAAATTGTGACACGCTTCCCAACAATCAGATTTCAGGGACAGAGAATTCAGGATTATTTTGGAAGGCTACTAAGCATGTACAGTGTGGATGTGTGCACATATCTGTATGATATGTGTATTTTAGGGGGTCAAAATGCTGCTAAAGCAACAGGACAGAGGCTGCTCCCAAAATCTGAGCCCTCACTTCCCATCCAATTCAAGTCTGTGGTTGGTACCTCAAAAACAAAAGGATTTTGGCCTTTGGTGTTCATTCACTTTGTAGCACCTTCCTAGGGCAGTTCCTTGCTGGACTCTGAGAATGAAGAAGCAAATGACTGAGCCAAGGGATTTTTTTGTTTTGTTTTTTTGGGCTTTTTCCCCTGTTTTCCCTCCAAGTTTTTTGCAGCTCAACGCAGAGAACTGAAATCGACTTCTTCCCATGCAGACAGTGACGAGTAACTCCTCCAAAAAAGGCTCAGTGGGAAAGGATTAATTTTTTTTTTTTTTTTTTTTGGAATTTGGAGATCCCAGAGAGGAATCCTCACCCCAAAAATCTAGGCAACCAATCAGAACAAAGTATTTTACCTTCTGTTCACCAGCGAGGACGACATCATCAGCACCATGCAAGCCACATGACAAATTCACATGATACGCACGCACATGAGTTTGGTTGAAAGGAAAGTGGAGGAGGTCACATGGAAAATACAAAAAAATTAAAAAACTGATGTAAACAATGGGCAAGGGAAAAAAAATCAACAACAGAATTACAGAGTAAATAAAAATAGGAGCAAAATTAAATTAGCCAGCATATATCAGAAACACTGGGGGGAGGGAGGACAGTGAAACCGCCTGGAAAATAAGAATATTAAACCACAGCAAGCACTGAGTTATGGCCTTGTGTTAGGCACAGCTGCGTCACTGCTTAGTCATAGAGAGAACAAAAGGAGCAGAAATCACTGTGCTGTGTGCCAGGGCTGCTGCAGGAGCACACCAGACTGCTGGGAAGAAACAGGGAACGTTGTTATCCCGAGGCAGCGGAGCCCGAAGGGTCAGAATCAGCCCAAACCAGGATAAACCCTGGATCCCTACACTGCTGTTCCTCCCTCTGCAGCACAAAGCTGCTCCTGAACAACAGCCACTGCAAAGGAGAACAACCTGCTCAGAGGGGCCTTCCCCAGGACTGGTGTCCAGCCAGGAGCTGTGGCTGCGCTGGGAGCAGTGGGAGCCAGCCCCGAGGGGCTCTGCCAGCCAGCACTGGGGGATCCATCACCAGCAGGGCCCCAGGAAGGCAGCAGCTGCTGGCAGAGATGGAGGATGCAGGGAGAGTGGCAGGGAATGGGGAAAAATCAGCACAGCCAGGTCTGTGCTTCCCTTCCCAAATCCCTTCAGAAATCACATTTCTCGTGCCTCTGCCTCATCTTAATGAGGCTTCTCCACAGTGCTCTGGTAGCTCCCTGTTAATTTGATGTATAGAGAATTAAACCCTTCATCTTTTGGGTGCTTGTCTCTGACAAGATTAAGGACAGACCATTACTGGGCAGAAAAACTGATGGCAGGAAATGTGAAATCCATTTGTTAGGAAATCCATTTGTTACAGCCAAGCTCTCAATCCATCCTCTTTAAACACAGAACTCTGGGCAAGTGAAGGAGGGAGGTTTAGGAGTTACTGGAGATTGCCTGGAAAGAAAATCCGTGTCTTTTGGTCAGGAAGAAACATCTCCCAAGCTCGATATAACCTGAGATCTCAAAACAGGCAAGAGAGGCTGCCTGGGCTCATGAGAGGAAGCTTTAGGTGAAGATCAAGGGCAGAATTAGCAGCATAAATGGAATAAAATGGTTTGGGTTAGAAGGAATGTTAAAGGTTATCCAGTCCTGGGCAAGGACACTTTCTGCTAGACCAGGTTGCTCCAAGCCCTGCGAAACCTGAAAAAAAAAAATCCCCTTTTTCAAGTGAGCTCAACCATTGCAAGGCAGAACAGGTCCCAGTGTGGAGAGAGCTGCAAGAAAAACGTCAGAACCGGTACACAATTATTTCCTGGAGCAACCTCAGAGGGTAAAACCCGAGGAGAGACATTCCCAAACCTCCTCCATGCCTGCAGACACCCCCCACATGCCACTGACCCCACCCTGGTAAGGCACTGAAGGAAACTCTGCAGCCTCATTAAGCGCCCGTGGTGCCCCAGAGCAGCTCACACTCCCCAATTGCTGCTGGTTTCACTCGGGGTGAGGCTGCTGGAGAGCACAGCTCACTCCCAGCAGCAGCAGGAATTAAATCATGCAGGGCTGGAGCAGCATCTGCCCCGTGCCAGTGCCCTTTCTCTGTGCTGAATTTCACATTTTCACACCCAGCATACAAATGTGGGCACTGCTGGCAGGAGCTCTGTGGGCACCAGCAGCAGCTCAGAGCACAGCCTGGAACTCAGGGCAGGTGCAAAGGGCAGCTTTCACCCTCCTCTTCCTCCTCTTCCTCTTCCTCCTCCTCCTCCTCCTCCTCCTCCACACACAGCAAAACTGTGCAAAATGTTTACCATTAATTGGCTCTTGGCATCTTTTCTGGTAAAGATATATATATTTTTTTTTAATAAGAACAAAATGTTCTGTTAAACATGAACCCAATGTTTTCTCTCCAGCCCACACAGGAAGGGAGTCTCTGCCTCCTAAGGAATAAAGGATGATGAGCAGACCCTGCACTTCACCCTCTCCAGCCCATCCTCCAAGTCTGGTGGGAATTAAAAGTTCTCCTCAGCACCTGAGTGCACCAGGGACTGGGGTCTGGCACTTTGGAAATAAAAAATTACTGCACAAGGAACACACTGGCAGACACAGGACATTCAAAGCCATGTGTGAGACCATGAAACGTGCCAGTCACAAAGGCAGCATTAATTATAATGAATTATAATTAATTATAAATCCATCTGACTGGCCATACTATGCTCTCCCTCCATCCCAACCCCTGAGTCACCCCACACTTCATGCTTTTAGTGCTTTCCATTCAGGAGCAATGAGCCATTTCTAACCCAGCTCAGGTAAATACTTTACCCAAGTGAGTCCATATTTCCACAAACACACTTTTTATTATTGCAAACCACAAGAAAAGCATCTGGCTTTGTAGAAATCATGAGTTATTCAAAGCACACACATGCACCAGGTAAATCTAGACCTTCACTGAGTGTTTCTCTTCTTCTCCCTTGACCACCCAACCAACAAGGGAGTCTGAACCCAGTTCCCATCTCAGACTGGGATTTTTTGGGAAGTCTGAGGCCTCTGGGGATAAGCTGGGATCTCTCCTGCAGGATATTCCACCTCCTCATTTGCATCTTCTTCAGCATCCAACATCCCTAACTTTAGTACTGACTGTGTCTCCCAATGTTCAAAGCAAACAGAGCAAGGCAGGGCAGCAAGAAATGATTTAATCCACACCCCTTTTGCCAAGGCAGCTTTAACACCAAAACAGGAAACGTGAAAGGAAAATATTCCCTTTGGAAGTGATAATCTGGGGGGGTTAATCCTCTGTCTGTGCCTCCTATAAATCTCCTATTCCCATTTTTCAGCCCGAGCAGGGGGAGGAGCAGCTCCATGCTGGGATCTGAACAGGCTCTCACAGCAAACTGCTGGTTACCAGAGGCCAAACTGCTGGTTACCAAACACCAAACTCTGCTGGTTACCAGANGCTAACAGACACCAAACTCTGCTGGTTAACAGGACCAAACTCTGCTGGTTACCAGGCACCAGACTGCTGGTTAATAGAGACCAAACTCTGCTGGTTAACAGACACCAAACTCTGCTGGTGAACAGGCACCAGACTGCTGGTTAATAGAGACCAAACTCTGCTGGTTACCAGACCCCAGACTCTGCCAGAGCCCTGCAGTGCCCAGGCTCCAGCAGCACAGGCAGCACTCCAGAGCAAGGGCAGCACTCTGCAGGTACTCACTCGGTGCCTCGGAGCTCTGGGATGCAGCGGGAGGCTGGGTTGCTATGGAAACAGCAAGGATGGACAGGACTCGGTCAGGGTGAAGCATTCCAAGGAGATCAGGGGGAAGAGGCAGGGCCAGGGGGCAGCAGGGGAAGGGAGGATGCTCAGTGAGGACAGGGTGGCACCGAGCCCTGGGGACAGGGGGTGTCACCCACAGAGGCTGCAGAAATCCTGCCCTGCCCACAGCCAGGGGGTCCTGGCGGCCCCAGGGCCCTCCAGGGGACACAGAAGGCAGCCTGCGCTGAGGCTTCTTCCACCCTGAAGTGTTCTGAAGCTCCAAATCCCCATTTCTGCCCACTTTTGGCCCCAGCCAGCCCATCAGTGGAATATTTGGGAGGCCTCCAGGAGCAGCTCCTGAGAAGAACTGACCCCCTGTGTGTTCCCAGCTCCCCACACAACACCCAGGGAACACAGAGAGGGGAGGAGAACAGAGCCAAGAACCCTAAAAATGAGAACACCTTGGGAAATAAGTGAGTTTGGAGAGAAGCCTGCACTCCCCAGAGCACAGACTGTGCAAGCACCAGGACTCCCAGGGCAGGAGGACAAGGAAAAGTCTTTGCTTCCAGAGGTGCTGGGAAGAACCCAGCGGGAGGGACACGAGCTGGGAGGGATTTCTCTGCTATTCCCTATAAAACCTTTAAAACCAAAACAATTCTCACTGTTGTGCCTCCAACTGGGCATGAGAAGGGTGAATCAGAGCTTGGGCAGCTGCAGGGAGAGATTTTGGGGGGAAAAACCCTCGAGGGAAGCAGGAGAAGAGCCAGGGATGTTAGAAATGCACCACACTCGGTGAGGAGACCATGCAGGGCACACAGCAGCAAACCCCCTGCCATACTCACTGTCTGCTACAGGGGAGGTGGGGGCAGCAGCAGTGGCTGAGGAAAGAGAAATGAGGTGAGCAAAGGGAAGGGGGTTCCTGTGAAATGCTGCCAAAACCCAGGGGAGGAGAAGATTTGGAACGTGGGGGTTATTTAAGTGTTGGGTTGTACAGGAGTTTGTTTTGGTGCCAGCCCCATGCACAGCACACACACTCTGGGGCTCAAAACCCCCCCCCCTGTTCCCCTGGGCTTTGTTTGCCTTCAGATTTGTAAGGAAAAGGAAATGAAGGAAAGCAGCAAATTGCTAAAATGAAAATACAAACCCAGGTCAAGTTACAGGGATACTCTCCCAGCCTCCAGAACTCTCATTTGTGCCAGTATAATACATAATTATCACTAATTACCTCATGGAGAGGCCCTCTAAGATAGAAACTCCTTTTTCTTATTGAGGAAAAATTAAATAAATCGAAATGACTTCAGACTTATCCCAGCAGGCATTAAAAACTGTGTCAGGTTTTACATTCAGACAGAAACTTTAAATAATAGGGCAAGGAAAACGAGTGACTTTGGTTAATCTGAGCTGTAAAATTCCTGAAACATCTCTGTGACCTTCAAATCACACTTGAGGGGACACAAACTCTTCCTGCTTGTGACTCTGCCCTCAAACAGGTGATTGGAATTCCAGCAGAGGTGGGAAGGGGAAAAAAAAGGGCATTTCTGTGGTGCCATTTCCTCAGTCGTGATCCGAGCTGGGCTCTGGGAAGGAGCAGGGGGAGAAGTGCAGGACACAAAGCCCAGGATGGTCCCAGCTGCAAAGCTTGGAGGAGCTGGATGATTTGTCAATGAAAAATGGGTTAAAGGAGGAACAACTGGAACTTACCCTGCAGCTGGGGAGCACAGAGGGACTGACAGCCCACATGAGAATTAAAAAAAACAACAACAAAAAAGCAAAAGACTGCAGTACAGAAGTGATGGAATTTCTGCAAAGCCACCTACCTGTCCCCAGATGATGGCTGTCAGGCTGGGCAGACAGGTCTGGCCGTGGGGCTGCAACAGAGCTTTTAATGTTCTTTTTCCTCTCTTCTCAAGTGGGTTTTCTGCCCCTTTTGCTGCAGCTCTGCTGGAGACCCCCAGCCCTGCTCCCCTGGTCACCTCCAGAAGGGTCCCAAGCCTCGGCCTGAGCTCTGACCCTGACCACCATCACCTCACACCACTGCTTCTCCTGCCTCCAAACAGTTTCAGCCTGCACAAATGTCCTGGAAAAGCCTCCCAGCTGACCCCCTGCCTACTGCAGTTTGCCATCCTGCCTGTCCATCTGTCCATCCACCCTCCACTAAATCCAAGCTTTTGCCCAGTGCAGTCCTTGAGGGGAAATGGCACAGGCATGATTTGAAATTTGAGTTCCAAATAAAAATACAGGGAAAAAAAAAACCTCTCCTGTTTTTCACTCCAGGAATCTCACAGAATGTGACAGCAGCTCCTCTGAGCTTGTCCTTGTAATCTGGGGAATAACAGCAGCTCCCCACAGGATGCACTGGTAAATGGAATAATGCTCAGTGGGATAAAGAGGTTTCTTTAGCTCCATTGATCAGCTCTGATTGGAAAGGCACAAAGCTCTGGAGCCACCTCAGTATTTCACTCACAATTACACAAATCCATCACATTTCTGACTCATTTTGCACTGGGGAGGGGGGAACATGCCATTAAAAAAAAAAATTTAGTATGAGATTTATTTATTTAATCACACAATCAACACAAGTGCTGGAAGACTGTCCAGTGGTAAAAATTATTACTGAGAAGAGGAAGAAAAATTAGAAATTTTTGTTCTTCAATTTTGTGCTTTCAAAATTGTGGAGATATTCAAAATTCTGATGGTTTTGGTTGGCTCTCAATTGGCCTAAACCAGATCTGCAATTTAGCTAAATTGATTTCCCTGAATTATCTCAATATCATTAAAATTGAACAGTTTTTAATGGATTCGTAAATACAAAGCCTTCCACTACTCCACTCTGAGTCAACAAGCTAACTACTATTATTTTTATTATTATTATTATTAGATAATCACTACATGAAACATTTCAGTTGCATGCTGTAGAGCATAGACAGAGTTAACCCTAATTCTGTTCTAACAAAGAGCAGAGTGGCTACTCCAGAGTCAGTGTGGTTAGGAAATGGACACTACCAGTTACTCCTAAAGCCCCTGAGAGGAAAAAGGCACTAAATGAAAATCTAAAAGTCCTGGGTGTTAGAGGAGCACTCTAAAAACAACAAGAGAGAGTGGAAGAAATGCAGAGAGCACTTACGTGGGTGAGGGATGCCTGCAGTTTATCCATGGATGGGACACAGACCAAAAACAAAATCAAAAGACAGAGATAGACACACACACACACACAAAAATAAATGTAGAAGATGTGAGAAGAGGAGACAGAGAATATGGAGCTGGAAAATCAACATCCCAGGCGTGTCCTGCTCAGCAGTGATGGGCACAAGGTGCAAAGTGGAGCCTGGGCACAGCTCAGGGGCCTGCAGACATGCTGGGTGCAGCAGAGGACAGAGAATTCCAGCAGAGCTCCACAGGGCTGGGAATGCAGGAGGACAGGGAAAGAACCACGGGAGAACCACCTCTCCCTGCCTGCTTCCATCACATCTCCCTGCCCACTCCACCTTCACAATGTTTTCCTTGTTTCCTCCTCCCCATCTTGAAGAGCTCCCAGGTGTTTCATTCCTTCCTGGAGCAGGAGGACAGTGCTGGGCCCCAGCAGGACGTGGAGGATGGCCCAGGCAGAGCAGAGAAGAGCTGAGGAATCCAGGGAATCCTCTCCAAGCAGGATGTGAGGAACAGAGCAACCCTCCCTCCCTTCTGCCACAGCCCAAGGCCAGTCCTGTGCTGAACACCTTAATCTGGGAAGCAGCCCAGCCTTGTGACAGTCACATCACATTCTCAGTGACCAAGCCCCTTCTGCTCATTAAAATTCCCCTTTACACAGTCCCTCCTCTTTGGCAGCACCAAGGCTGCACTGGGAACACCGACCAGTGCAGACAAAACAACTCCTCTGCCTCCTCCCTTCAAAGAAGAGCTTTTAATTACCAACAAAATCCCCTCCAACCCAGAACCACAGAGAAAACAGAGGGTGCAGCGAGGTGTGTGAGAGAGAAAAGGTGAGATCCATGCGTGGCAGGGCTTCCCTGGGGAGTTCCAGGAGAGAGCAGCAGAGGGAGGCTGGGCTCTACTTACGAACTGGTTGTGTCTTGAACTCTGCGGGCAGGCTGAGCTCCCCCACGCCCTTGCCATTGACTGCTGACAGCCTCACTGCATAGGTGGTCTCAGGCTTCAGCCCCGTGATGGTCACGGTCCCCTCCACGTTGGCTGGGGCAGAAACAGGGGGGAGAAAAGCACAGAGCAGCTCAGGACTCAGAAAAAGGAATAAACAAACCCAGCTCTCCCCGTGCAGGGAGAAAAGGGACAAATAAACCTGACTCTGGCTGGGATCACAGCGCCCCAGTGGGGAACTAAAACTGGAATTTCAGCTCCACACAGGATTGGTGGTGGAAATTCAGCTCTGGAGTAGAACTCTCCTTTTCACAGCCCTCTCCAAATCAGAATTCTTTTGGTTTATTTGACCTGGAGGTGGATTTTATGCAGTGAGCACTGCTGTAGATCACCTCAACAGGACGGGTTTGCTGCTGGAATATCAGGGTTTATTTTTCAAGGGGGACCAAGGGGTGATGGATGAGGGTTGAAAAGCCTCCTGGGGAGGCAGCAAATGAAAACTTTTATTCCAAGCCCAGGATTTTCCACCTTGCTCAGACAGGCCTGAGCTCTGAGCACAGCCCAACCCTCATTTCCACTTGAAAATTCCAGGTGCCATTCACAGCAAATATTTAAAAACCTGTCTGGGGCCTCCAGCCTGAACCCTCCACCCTCCCTGGCTTTTCCCTAGAGGAAAAGTCACTTTTTTTCAGTGCAGGTAGGGAAGGACCCAGGTAGATTTTGTCGTTCCTACCTTCCTTGGCATCATAGAGCCTGGAGTGCCACTCCCCCTCGCCCAGGGCCCTCCACTCCGCCTTGTACTTGAGGATGGGCACCCCGCCCGTGGCCTCGGGCTCGTCGAACTCCACCTGGGCACTGCTGGAATAGGGCTCCACTCTGCCGATGGACGGCGAGGAGGGCGTGTCTGGGGACAAGGGACAACAGGCAGTGAGGCACAGGGACCTGGGGAAAGGAGCTTCGGTGGCAGCTGGGAACATCCAGCAGCCCCCAGCTTCACACAGGGTGGGGCTGGGGCTCAGAGAGTGCTTAGGCAGCTCTTAACGATGTTAATTAGTGTACAGATCATCATTTTGTCTCCTCTGTAAGAGGCTGGAGACTCCCAGTCCCTCCTCCAAGAGAAAACAACCAGGGCAGAGCAGTGAAAGCATCCCGGGTGCCACTGTGTCCCCACAGCACTGCAGTGCAGAGCTCGACCATTCCCAAATCCGCCTCTGTGGCAGCCCTGGACACCCCCAGGGCTGGCACAGCTCTGGGATCCTGCACTGCAGCTGCTGGGAGGGGGATTTTGCTGCTTTGGGGCGCACAAACCAAAGATCACAGCCCTGACAAAGAGCTCAGAAAAGAAGGAGCCCCTTGAGAAACAAGGGACCAGAGAGGCTGAGCAGCTCCAGCCCACCATGAAATCTATGAGCAGCCTCTTGACAGCAGAAGTTGCTCTCCTGCAGCACAAACTACCAAGGCAGGGCCACTTGTGTCAGCTCTGACCCTCCCTGCTCACCTGCCTGCACCAGGATGAACTCGGAGGACTCCTGCCCGATGCGGTTCACGGCGGTGCAGTTGTAGTTCCCAAAGTCATTCTCCGAGTCTGGGGTCACCTGTGGGGGCAAGGAAGGCTCAGGCTGGGATCACAAAACCCTTTTCACCCTGCCAAGGCACCCTGAATTCAGCTGGGGAAAAGCTACAACAAAATCCAGGTGTTTGTGCTCCCAGGGCTGTGTCCATGAGGGAGAGAACTGCAGTGGGCAAAAATGGGAGCAAGGAGGGGCTGTGCCTTCCCTGATCTTCTTTGCCTTCTACAGCCTGATTTTTCTCAGCCTTTACATGCAGAAACACCACCCCAACTTCATTTCTACCAAGAGGACAAGACTGAATCCTCCAGCATCAATTATCTGATGGCCCTGAGCCCTCCTGGCTTGTGCTCACCTCCAGGTAACTTGCAGAGGGGGTGTTGTAGATCTTGATGTTGCTGTAGTTGGAGCTGGGAAGGAGCTGCCCGTCCCGGAACCAGGAGATGACAGCACTGGGGTAGGCAAACACCTCGCAGGTGATGTTCACTTGGTTCCCTTCCCAGGTGTACACGGCCACAGGGCCCTGCAGCTTGGGGGCATCTGAAAGGCACATTTGGGGAGGCAATTGGAGCCAGCCCAGCTCCTGAGGCAGCCCAGGCAGCCTCACTGCAAGGATCCCTTGGCTGGAGTCCACCTTAATGCGGGAGAGGGACTCTAATCCAGGGAAAGGGAACTGTCCTCTCCTCCAGGGGGACGGGGAGTGCCTTTGGCTGAAGGGCACAGGGAGAAAACCTGCTCAGCCCCCAGGCTGCTGCTGTGCAGCAGGATGGATCTGGGAAAGCTGTTCTGGGGGGAATGTGCTTCCCAACAAGAAGGGAGTGCAGCAGACCCACGGTGAGGTGCAAAGAGCAGCCCCAGGCAGGGCGAACACCCGGTGACATCTCGGAGCGAGACAGGGCTGCTCCAGGGAAGGGCCCCCCAGCCCCTGCCCCTCTTACACTGCACTTCCAGGTACATGGCCTGCGAGTCCTGGCCGATGGTGTTGCTGGCCGTGCACACGTACTCGCCCGCGTCCGTGTACTGGATGTCCTTGAGGGTCAGCGAGGACACGCGCGCGTGGCTGCGCACGACGATGCGGCCGTCCAGCGTCTGCCAGGGGAGCACAGCACTCAGACACGGGGCCAGGGCAGCACAGCACTCAGAGCCAGGGCAGCACAGTGCACTCACAGAGCCAGGGGAGCACAGCACTCAGACACAGAGTGAGGGCAGCACAGCACTCAGAGCCAGGGGAGCACAGCACTCAGACACAGAGTGAGGGCAGCACAGCACTCAGAGCCAGGGCAGCACAGAACTCAGACACAGAGTGGGGGCAGCACAGCACTCAGAGCCAGGGCAGCACAGAACTCAGACACAGAGTGAGGGCAGCACAGCACTCAGAGCCAGGGGAGCACAGCACTCAGACACAGAGTGAGGGCAGCACAGCACTCAGAGCCAGGGGAGCACAGCACTCAGACACAGAGTGAGGGGAGCACAGAACTCAGAGTCAGGAGAGCACAGTGCACTCACAGAGTCAGGAGAGCACAGCACCCTCAGGCACCCAGCCACAGCCCCAGGGCAGCCCAGAGGGATGGCACCAACCCTACCTCACACCAACCCTGCAGAACTGGGGATATTGCCTCACCTGAGGCCAGCTGAAGGCCCCTGGGCAGTCCAGAGAGATGGCACCAACCCTATCTCACTGCAGAGCTGGGCCAGGTGAGGGCCAGAGGGATGGCACCAACTCTACCTCACTGCAGAACTGGGGGCATCCCCTCACCTGAGGCCAGGTGAGGGCACCAGGGCAACCCAGAGGGATGGCATGAACCTTCCCTCACTGCAGAACTGGGCCAGGTGAGGGCCCCAGGGCAGCCCAGAGGGATGGCACCAACCCTCCCTCACTGCAATACTGGGGGCATCACCTCACCTGAGGCCAGGTGAGGGCACGAGAGGCAACTCCCTGTGACACAGGGCCCACTGCAGGGGCTCAAAGCACTCAGGAGAAGGGGAAAATGTGAAAAGAAGGACCAAAGTATCAGCTGCTACTACACATCTGAGGGCAAGGTCAAGCTTCTCCCCAGAGTGGGAACTGCAGAGATCCAGCTCTGGTTAAAAAAAGTTTTGCCAGCATGCAAAGAGAAAAAAAACAGAAAAAGGAAACCTCCCCAACAGCTTCCAGTCAGAGAATCCAGCCCTTCCTGCTCTCTCAGCAATACTGGCTTTATCTCAGTGTCCCTGAAATGGGATAAGGAAGAACAGACCCAGAGCTCAGAGTGGAATCAGGCAAAAAGGAAGCTCAGAACTTTCACCTGAACGTGGCACACGAAGAGAGGAAAAGGGCAGGAAGACCTCTGGAGACAGCCCTGCCTCGAGAAAATTCCAGAACTGTTTCCCATACACAAGAGAAGTGTGGGGATGGCGCTGACAGAGAGACAGGGGATGGAAAATCCAAGGGCATTGCTGAGGGACTGCACCCCCCAGGTTCTCCTCTCACCAAAGCCCCCACGCCCCCCAATCCATGGAAACTCAGAGCTCCTCTCCCCTCCTGCTGCTTCTGCCTCAGCCTGCAAGCTCTAAAGCACCAACCCTCCCCTCTAATTTCTGACTTTGCAGCACAAGCACCAGGGAATAAATCTGGCACCCTCGTGGCTGCACATCCTGCCACTCTCCAGGAGCATCTGTTCTCTTGGAAGGTGCAGGACAAGTGCTGAAAAAGGAGAAACCCCTGAGATTTCCAACAGCCAAGTGCACAAAAATCATCTCTGCTATCTCAGGTGTCAGACCCCTGGGCCTGAAGCCTCTCCCTGTGCTGAGCTAAAGGCCCTGAGACTGACAAAGTTTCTACAAATAAATGTCATTTGTCACCTCAATTAGTTCCAGTATCAGCTCACGTGCACCAGGCCAATTTCATATGCACAAACCCAGAATCTTTGATGACACATAAACAGCTACATGTATTTTTCTCCTCTCTTTCCCCCTGCTGCAATCCCTGGCCAGTGCCACGAGCTACAAACTCCATCCCTCTCCTGCTGGGACAGTGATCCCATGGACACCTGGTGCTGTGGGCACCATTTCCAGAGCCTCACACGAGACTACTGCAGTATCACACAACCAAAATCTGCTTTTATCTCGCTCCCCTGGCTGACTGCACTGCTCTCCTTCTGTCTGTGATTTCCCTCCAAACCCCAGCTCACTTCCAGCAGGGTCCATGGGTGCCAGGACTCCAGAGCTGGGGGAATATTCTCAATACTTGTCTCTGTGACCTCACCAGGAGAGTGTAAAGGATAAAATACCAGTGTAGGAGCACCACAGGTAATTCTAGAAAAGGCAATTTCACACCCAAGTGTCTCCTGCCTTTCTCCCTGCTCCCTCAAGGTCCAGCATGAGGGAGGGCCAGGAAATCAGTGATGATTTCATGAGCAATTCTGATTCTGAAGATGAAAGCTCTGTTTTTTAATGCAAGAAGGCACAAGGGAAGAAAAAGAGAGATCAGGAAAAACACTCTAAAGAAGAGAAAAACCATCTGCCCAGAAAGCTCATCACGAGTTGTCTCTGTCCCTAATGCAGCCCCTTGGATGCTCTGACAGGCAGGGATCTGAGAGCCAGATGTTGACATCTGTGACCCTTTCACTTCAATCTGGCTGCAAGGATCTGGGCTAACAGAACATTCCTGGTGCTGGGGACAGCTCAGGGACAGGGGCAGTGACTCAACAGAGCAGGATGTTCCTGTATTGCCAATTATTGCCATTTATCCTGAGTGCAGGTGCTTTTCCCCAGCCTGGGGCCATGCCCTGGGGCACAGCCACGTGAGCAGAGGAAAGACAAATAAAATGCATTTATTTACCCCCCTCCTTTCACCTTCTGGAGCTTTCAGGCCTCTCCCAAACAAGCATCCATTAATAATTCCACACAGTCCTGGTCTCCTCCTCAGCCACTTCCCACATCCTCACAAACCCTGAAAATGCTGACCACAGGCAGGAATTCCACCCCAGGAAGGGGAGGGGGCTCTCCTTGCTCCGTGCAGTGTTTGATATTTGTATTTAACCCATTCCCAGTTGCCAGAGGGGCAGCACCAGTTTGGGGTGAGACTCAGGGCACCCAGAGGTGCTGCCACGACTGATTTCACCTCCTCACCCGAAATTCCTTCGGTGAAAGTGAAATACTTAATGCCAAACACTCCCTGACCTTCACCCTGCTGCTGGAATCCACTGCTAAACACCCCTAGGCAGCTTTAAAGCAACTTTTAAAGTGAAAATCCCCCAGAGGGGTGCAGGATGTGAGACACAGAGCAGTAAGGCATTTAGAGACAGCAAACTTAATAGTATTAGTGCTCATATTAATCAAAGCTGGAGAGAGAGAGCACAGAGGAAACACTGTGGGCAGGGAGGGGACAGCTGTGACAGGAATTCCTGTGAGTCCTGGAGAGATGCAACTACTCAAATTCCAAATTCTTCAGTGCAAACTGCTCTGAGTGTCTGATGCCTCCACCTGCCACGATCCAACAGATTATTCTGAAGGAGGAATGGGCAGGATCACAGCTGGGTTTGAAGCTACAGCTTCACTTTGTTCAGTCTCTGGGGTCTCAGATGGCTTAAAAATAATTTTAAAACTCGGAGCCTCCACAAAGTTGATCCTAAAAATACAAATCCAAGTCACCCAGTTCTGACAGCTCAGTTTTTTTCTCCACCTGAGCCCTGTTTATTTGCTTGGCAACTTTCTTTCTGGTCCATTTTGAAGCAAGAGTGCTACAAATCAGGTGCATTATTATTATTGTTGTTATTATTGTTATTATTATTATTGAAGCACAGCACTGAATGTGAAATAAAATCAAACCCCATTTGCACCAACCCCAGCCACTGCATTATCCCACCTCCCCCTCGCTGACCCTTGCAGATCAAAGAGAAATAAAAATAATGGAGCAATTTGGAGCATTTTCTGGAGAAATGCCCCTCTTGAAAGGTTTCTCTGCATTGACTTGGAAAAGGAACATGATGCAGTTGTCCTTTAAAGTGAAGGTCAAACTGAAGGAGTGCCATGAGCAAATAGGTGAGTTGGCTGGAGCAGAGGAGGCTTTCTTGGGGAAAAAATTACTTTCCCAAAATACAGGTTGGTGCTAATTCTTCCCTCTCTGAAAGAGAGGATGATTCACACTGGCAGCACAGAAAAAAAAAAAAAAAGATGGTGAAAGCAGCATTTTACATTTGCTTTTACTTTGAATTGCCTTTTCCTTTAATTTTTAAGTGACAAGCTGAGTTCCTCACTCCCAACACAGCTACTTTGCTCATCCAAAAAAATGCATCATTACATGCCAAGCAATTTCTACCTCTAGAAGCTGCTCCTTTCATGTGCTGGTATTGAACTGGATCAGATTAATGCTCGTTTAGTTGGTTACTGCACTAAAGATTTGTTAATCTGTAATGCTTAGAAGAGAAACCAAAAACCAACAACCTAAAGAAGTTTGCTAAAGGTCTGGTAATCTTATACCTCTTGTTTCTCGGGCCGGGTCCACGAAGCCTGGAGAGAACAGATATAGAACACAACAACAACAACAGAAAAAAAGCAATAAAAGTTTATCAAAGGTTGCTTTCAGGTACCAGTGTTTGCAGCACATTGAGCTGTGTGCACATGCAGGCTCCAAGCTGTCCATCTCCTGTCTGGGGGGGGTCACACCTTCCCTTTCCCATCAATTCAGGCTGGCATTCACCACTTCACAGCCTCTGAATTGGTCCTTAAATGACTTTAAAACACCTAAACGCTGATTTATTACAGATCAGTGATTGTTTCCTTTGTCACATCTCACCTTTTCTACACACCTGGTGCTCAGCAAGTGCCTCTGGCCACTGAATTGCAGAGTTTTCTGCCCCTGGTCTGTTTGCCACCCCACACCGATTAATTAGCGCTGATTAATGTGCTCATCATGCATTTGGAGCCCTGTTTCCATGCAGGCTGTGCCAGGAGGAGCAGCAGCAGCTCGCTGTGGACCAGGGATGGCAGCACCCAGCCCCTGCTGGGCTGGGCCAGCCCCACAGCAGTGAAACATGCACAAACCTTACATTAAAGCAGAGATCCCCCTCTCAGAGAAAGCCACCAGCACCATGGACCACGTGGTTCACAAAGAGCCAAGTTGCTGCATTCCATCCCCCCCTATAATTTACATTTCAGGTATCTCCACTATTCCAACTGATCCCCTTCAGCTCAGGAGTCAAAAATCACCTGCTAGAATGAGAGGCAGGATGGCATTGCTGGCTGTGAGGCACAGTGACATTGTGTGGGTGTCACAGCACACAGGGGTGACAGGGATGGACATGGAGGCTCAGGGAATGAGAACCAAAAACAGAGCAGTGCTGCCAGGGGGCTTCTAGTGAGCATTGTGAGACTGGGACACCAAGGCTGGCACGCAGGGCCTCGTCTGACAATGCCTCAGGACAGCAAAGGGTTTGCCTGTGACTAGAAGCCTGAGCTCACCAACACCTGCAGGGTTGGGACACTCCCAAGACCTGGATGTGGATATATCCTAGCCCAGTAACCCAGAAAAACCCCTTTTGCAGTCCCAGCTGAGCTCAGGGACCTGCCCTGAGTCCCCTTCCAGCCCTGTTCACTGCTCTGCAGTGTCAGCTCAGGGGGACACTTCTTATCCCTTGGTGCCAACCCAGAGGAAGAGGAAGAAGGAGAAAAGCCCATTCCCAAATCCCAAAGTTTGCTGTCCCTTTGCAGTGGCCCTCAGGGGGTGGGGAGAGAGGCAGAGCCACATTCCCCATCCCAGAGAATTCCAGACTAACCCTTCCTCACCAAGACAGAGAGACAGAGCAGCTCCACCCAGCACCACGCAGGGCATGAGGGGCAATGCAAAGTGCACCTTCAGACCCCTAAATTATTAAAAACTCCTCCATTTGCAGAGCTGAGAGAGGCTGCTGGGCAGCAACAGCTGCCCCAAAAATGAGAGGAAGGATGGGCTGGGGTCCTTCTAGGCAGTGGTGGAATTCACCTGCCACAGGGGGGACGGACACCTGTTATTCAGCCAAGCAGCTCAGAGCCACCCAGAAATGTGCATTTTCCTGCTGGAGGAAGAGGGAGCAGCCCTGGGCAAGGCCCAGTGACAGCACCCAGGTTAAACAGTGCTCAGGATGATGCAGGAGGCAGAAATCAGAGCTCCTCCCTCCCTCTCTTCTTTGACTCCTCTGCTGAGATGGAGTTTTCCCTTTGTTTCCTGCCCTCCTGGAATGGTGATGTGGCTGGGAGAGCAGCAGAGGGAGATCCAGCTCTGGGTAAAGGACCAAGGACCTGCAGAGTGTTTCCCTCCCATCCCCACAGGCTGAGCTCCACTGCTGGGTGAGAAGCCCAGGACAGTCCCCAGAGCTGCCCCATGGAAGGGTGGCAGAGCACTCAGAGACTGGGACACCCCAAAATCTGCCAGGAGACACGGCTGAACCAAACCTGGCTTTTCCTGTGGGGGTTTGGGAAGGTTTTCTAGAATGTTCCTGGGAGTTAAGGCATCTCCACACCTCTGAAAAGCTACACTGAAGGATGATTACAAGAACAAACAACAGGAAGCAAGAGAGAAGCATCCAAGTATCTGGATAACAGAAATATTCAAAAGTAGGGCTTGATAATCCTTACAACAGCACTGCTTGTCCTGCATCAAAGACCATCCACTTGTGAATGTCCCAGAGAAAGAAAGTGGAGAATAAATGGAGTGTATGCACTTGTGACAGAATATTTAATAGAATTAAATATTCTAATAGAACTTGCTGTAGAATATTTATAGAGCTATTCTGACCTAAGGCTTTTCTGGACATCTGAAACGTTCACCTCAACTTAGAGCACAAGATAGAGGATGGGAAAAGTACAAAACAAAACAAACCAAAATGCACACAACACACACACAAAATAATCCAGCCTAGAAAGTGCATGGGATATGATAAAATAATGTTTGCCCTGAAGGTTTGAAGCAGCACATGAAGACATGGCAGTGCCTCAAACCTTGGCTTTTTCCCCTGCCTGAAAGTTCCAGAGTGTGAACATTTCCCTTGCTACTGATCACCAAGCTGAGAGCACCAAGCAGGATATATGAGTCTCAAAAATCAGCAAAAATCAGTTAGCAGTTTTGCCACTGGGATCTTGATGGTTTCCCTGGGCTGCAGGGGGGGGCTCTTTACCACTTGAATCAGTTTTTACATTCTCCTCCCTGACCAGGCTCTGTCCATGGCTGTGATCCAAACTCCAGAGCCAGCAGCACTGGAGCCCTTGGCACCTCCCAGGGCCCTCCTGACAGAGACAAACCCGTGAATAAACAACCTCAAATCCTGCCCAAACAGGTCCCCCAGTCAGGCTGCAGCTTCTGCAGGCACTGGAAACCTCTGCCTGAACATTGCAGGGATTCACAGCAGCCCTGGGATCCAAAAGATGCTAAGAAAGAGCTGAAGCTGGAAAACTTTGGCACCCTGATTAATAAAGTTACACATGAACAACGTGGGGAGGGGCTGACGTCATGGGGGCAATTAAAAAAGCTCATTTAGGAGCTGCAGGGCAGGACAGCAGCTGTGGGGACCAGTGACAGTGGACACCTCTGTTGCTCCAAGACTTTCAGAGTGTCACCTGCTGCCTCCACACTGAGCCAGAACCTCTGGCATGGCCAAGGCAGCTGAGCCCTGAAGCGTCCTGTTATTAGGAGATTATTAATTAGCAACAACTCCTCACTCCTACTTCTGTCTGGGTGTTCTCTGGCTCCAAACTCTGCCTCCTGATCACTCATGAAACATCTCCAGTACAGCAGCACGTCCTAACCTCGTCTAATTAAAGGAGCTGTCGCCAATAACAACACCAGCACTCTTCTTCAAGAAGGAAAAAACTGCTAATTATTTTTGCCTTTTAAGAACAAAATGGTATTGATGGGATCAACAAAACAGGTGAGCACAAAAGGCAAGCCAGGCTTTTGTGCTTTGGGGATGTGCAGTGTCAGAGGACGGCACAGAGGAGGAATGAACAGGCTCATTTTGGATCCACTGCACCCTGGAGAGGGAGCACCCCTCACCTGCCACCCTCATGGTGTGGACACCTCTGGGATCAGGGTGCTCATTCCCACCTCCCAGAGGCTTCCTGCAGCTGCAGGAACTCCTCTGAAGAGGGTTTAGGGTCTCTCCACTTGAATTCACCCCCGAGGGGACACAGCAGGAGTTACAAAGCTGTTCTCAGCCCACGTGGCTCTTCCCCAAAGGGCGCCCCTGGCACTGCTCCGGGCGTGGCTGTGCCCTGGGCCCTGCACCTGGGGGACCACAGCATCTCCACGAGCATCTGCATGCAGTTCCAGGCCAGGGACAGGCAGGGAGGAGCTGTGCTGACCCCACGGACCCCAGGGGCTTTGGGAAGGGTTGTACCTTCTCCTCGTTGCTGATGTTCCGCGTGGACGTTCTCCAGGTGATGGAGGGGATGGGGTCCCCTGATGCCTCGCAGGTCAGCGTGATCTGGTCCTCCAGCTCCATGGCTGTCTTGTTCTCCACGTAGGTGATTTTGGGTTTGGCTGAGGAGGATGAGAAGGAACCTCAGGTTCAGGGGCTCAGGATGAAGCCTGTCTGCCACCAGCAGTGTTTGAAACAACACTGGGGACAACTGTGATGGATTTTCTGCCAGGAGGGGAAGGAGCAGAGTAACTTCCACGAGGGCAGCTCCCTGCAGAAGTAAAAGACCTAAAACCCCTCTTCTGCTCATTCTCACAGCTGAGGCTCCCAAAAGAGGACCCATTTAAGAGAGTACAAATGCTCAGCCCCTGGGATTACCAGCTCGCTCTTCCACCTCCCTGCCCACTTTCCCTGCCCCAAATCAGCCCTTTGCTAAGCAGCTTTGTCAGACACAAGGCAGGGAGAATTCTATATTCCCTAACACTTGCAGACTCCTGGGAGGCAGGAAAGCTGCTGATTCATTCCTAAAAGCCTGAGGTCACACAGTGCTGGGGTGCAGTTCAGCTCCCTGTCCAGCTCATGGCAAGCCCCACTCAGGAGTCAAAGTGGATCAGGATTCAGCCTGGAAGGTATTTCCAGCAGCCTGTGGGTCTCACCCCCAGCCCTGCCCGTGTCTGAGCTGAGGGAAGCAGAGAGGAGCTGGGATCAGTTTCCCACACACATAATGGCAGAGCAGCAGCTCAGAATAAACCCCAGCAGCATTAACTGGTCTAAGCAGTGACTGGCAGCCCCCACTGGTGTGAGCAGCCCCCAGCTGTGCTGCCAGGGGTGCTCAGGGGCTGTTTACCAAAGACTTTGAGGTGGATGGTGGCATCGGCCTCGCCAGCCTTGTTCTCAGCGATGCAGATGTACTCGGCCTCGTCGCCCTTGTCCACCTTCTGGATGACCAGCTCGGAGCCATCGTAGTTGAAGCTGTATTTGTCCTCATCCTCCACCTCCTCCACGGGCTCTCCATCCCTGGGGGCACAAAGCACACGGGGCTGTGCTGGCAGAAGTCATCCAAGGCTGGTTGAGGTTTGTCCATGCACTTATTACACTGCAGCTCCTGGTGCTCAGAGGAACCAGCACCTTCTCCTCTCCCCAGGGGCTCCAGAGCCCAGCTGGACACCTGACCCAAGGCCTCCTGCCTCCCTGCCCTCCTCCTGGCACCCCACAGAGCTGTAACCCCACTGAGGTTGCACACCAAGGCACCATCCCAAGCTGCCATCAGCTCTTCCACGTCCATTTGTGCTCACAACCTTCACCAAAGGCTGCAGAATTCCATGGACAGTATCCCTGGAGTGTGAGTCTGCCTGACAGGAAGCTGGAGGGGACACAGCTGACCTGGCTGAACGATGGGGAGCACTGCAGGAATTCCTTGCTTTGCTTTGCTTCATTAAACTGTTTTTATCTCAACCAACAGGATTTTTACCCTCTGATTCTCCTCCCCACCCCACTCCCCCTGGGTGGGCTCTGTGCTCCCTGCTTAACCCACAGCAGAAGGTGCCTTCAGCCCCACCAACGAGGCCATGCTTGGGAGAAAAATCAACTCATCTTCTCCCACTTGGAACATTCCCTTCCCTCCAGCCTGGCTTTCCAGGCCTGGGGAAAGCCCCCACACCCCAGCAGGACACTGCACACAGCATCTTACTTTGTCCAGGTCACGGTGGGCTCGGGGAAGCCGTCGGCATCACAGGCCAGGGTGACAGACTGGCTGAGGTTGGCAGTGGCATTCATGGTGCTCTGCCTGGCACGCACCGAGGGGGGCACTGGAAGAGAGGAAAGCCACGGCTGAGCTGGAAGGACAGAAGGTGTGAGGCAGAGGGAGGCTCCCTGGGCACCTCTGATGTCCCCTGTCACCCAGACCCTGCCATGGTCACCTGCAGGGTTTGAGCAATGGGTCTGAGCTCTCCAGAACAGGGCAGAAAGGGCAAAAACCCCTCAGTGATGGCCAGAACCACTCCTGAAGCCACCAAGCTCAGCTCCTCATTCTGAGCTTCTCAGCGTGGTTTTTTTCCTGTAAACACCTGAACCTTCCTGGCAAACACTCCCTGCATTCCATGGACATTTTGACTGCACACAGCAGAGGAAGAGGATGGTGTGGATCTGAGGCTGCACTTCCAGCCTGGGCTGAGGTGCTGCCCCGAGCCCCGAGCCCCTCACCGTTCACGATGACCTGGATGTCCTTGAAGTTGATCTCCCCACGGGCCAGGATCCTGCCCTCACACCTGTACGTCCCCTCATCCGTCTTCTTGATGCCCCGGATCTGCAGGTAGTTGTTGGACAGGACGATGAACCGCACTAAAAAACACGAAAGCAAGGGGAGCTCGTCCAGCTTCTCCTCTCTCCGCCCCTTCTGGCCTTGCTGGAGGAAAATCTCCCTTCCCACCATGAACTGGAGGTGCTGCAGCCAAGGCAGAAACACCTGTGGAGAGCAGCCCAGTGCTGTGCAGTGCTCAGGGAGATGAACTGACTTTACATCCCATCAGGCAATGAGCAGTTTGGGACTCAGCCCTCCTGCCCAGGAGCTCCAACCTGTGTGGGAAACCTGCTCAGCTGGAGTCAGGGCCTTGGCCAGCAAAGAGCATCTGGGAAGAGAGGGAAAAGTTCTTGCAAGGAGCTTCCAGCCCCTTTTCCTCAGGAAGCCTGGGGCGTGTGAGAGCATTCAGCTTTTCTGTCTGATGGCACTTCTTTAATCTGTGTTTTTTTCCCAGCATTCCTGGGCTGATTCCAGTGCCATTCCTGATGGCCATTTCTGTGGGAATGTCACTGCCCTGCCACTGCCAAGCCACAGCACCCAGAAGAACTAAATTCACATCCCATGGCCTCGTGTCAGGCACAAAGTGCTGCTCCTGTCCCTTGTGGCCAGCAGCATTTTGTGTGTGAGCCCTGAGGGGAGATGGACATTTGACCCTGGAATGGACACGAACCAAGCCCTTACCATCCTTTTTTAGGATGACATCCCTGCCTTTGTGCTTCCAGATGATGGTGGGGGGCAGCGAGCTGACCACATCGCACACGATCACGGCGTCGTCCCCTTCCTTGAACTCCTGAGGGGTGGGAGCGTTCTTGAACATCAGCTTTTCTGGAAACAAGGGGAGGAGAAGGTCACTGCAGCTTCCTCAGCACACCTGGAGCTCTGCTCCTGCCTCCAGCCTGAGGGAAGCAGAGAAAGCCCCGACCCCCCAGAAATCCCCTTGTTCCCAGGTGAGGGTGAATGCACTGCCCATTGCACCCTCATCTCCAGCCCTGTGCCACACCGAGCCCAATTCCCACTGTGAACAATCCCCAGTGCAAAATGTGAGCTTGGGACAGCTCAGCCCCCCAGCAGGGAGGGAGAGGCTGCTCACAGGACTCTGCTGGACAGGCTGATGGCCCATCACAAACCCTCTGAACACGTGGGCCCCTCTTTACCCCACTCTAGAGGTGTGTGTCACCCAAAACAGCCCCTCTCTCTGTTACTCCTGCCAGAAGCACCAGAATCTCCTCCTTCCACACCTTGCTCTGCTGCCTTTCAGAAGGATTTAAGCTGGAAATGCCCTCCAACCCATCCTAATTCCCCCTAACCCCTCCACACCAAGAAAGAAAGCTGCAACTTCCCACCCCCTGCCCTTTCACCCTCCTCCTTCCCTCCACACCTTCTCCTAGGAGGGTCCAACAGCCTCCTCCCTAACCCTGCCTCACAGAGGGGCCAGGAGAAAGCCTGGGAGCTGGTGCCTTCTTTTCTCCACTCTAGAGGTGTGTGTCACCCAAAACAGCCCCTCTCTCTGTTACTCCTGCCAGAAGCACCAGAATCTTCTCCTTCCACCCTTTGCTCTGCTGCCCTTCAGAAGGATTTAAGCTGTGGAGGTGCTGGAGATGCCCTGACCATCCGACTCATCCAAATTTCCACTTACTCTTTCACACCAAGAAAAAAACCTGCAACTTCCCACCCTCTGCCCTTTCACCCTCCTCCTCCCCTCCACACCTTCTCCTAGGAGAGTCCATCAGCCTCCTCCCTAGCCCTGCCTCGCAGAGGGGCCAGGAGGAGGCCTGGGAGCCGGAGCTTACGGAAGATCTTGACGTTGACAGTGGCCTCAGAGTCCCCCTCCTCCAGGCTGCTGACCACGCACTTGTAGATGCCGGCGTCGTCGATGTTGGCGTTGTAGATGGTGAGGGTGGAGGAGAAGTCATCGTTGCGCACCACCGAGATGCGCTGCTGGTTCGGGGTCAGCCGCTCCCCGTTCGGGGAGAACCACGAGATGTCCTTGAACTTGGCCTCCCCTGCCACTGGGGGGAGAGGAGCTGGGTGAGGGCGGCCCAGCTCGAGGCTCTGCACTGCCCACAGGCCCTGCAGGCCCTGCCTGAGCCCAGCCCACAGCAGCAAAGACCGTCAGAGCCTGGGCGCTTCCATTTCTAACTCATTAAACCCAGGGCTGCAGCTCCACTCAGGGCTGCAGCATCACCCAGGGCTGCAGCATCACCCAGGGCTGCAGCATCACCCAAGGGTGCAGCATCACCCAAGGGTGCAGCACCACCCAGAGCTGCAGCATCACCCAAGGGTGCAGCATCACCCAGGGCTGCAGCATCACCCAGGGCTGCAGCATCACCCAAGGGTGCAGCACCACCGAGAGCTGCAGCATCACCCAGGGGTGCAGCACCACCCAGAGCTGCAGCATCACCCAAGGGTGCAGTACCACCCAGAGCTGCAGCACCATCCAGAGCTGCAGCATCACCCAGAGCTGCAGCATCACCCAAGGGTGCAGTACCACCCAGAGCTGCAGTATCACCCAGGGCTGCAGCATCACCCAGGGCTGCAGCATCACCCAGAGCTGCAGCATCACCCAAGGGTGCAGCACCACCCAGAGCTGCAGCACCATCCAGAGCTGCAGCATCACCCAGGGCTGCAGCATCACCCAGGGCTGCAGCATCACCCAGGGCTGCAGCATCACCCAGAGCTGCAGCATCACCCAAGGGTGCAGCACCACCCAGAGCTGCAGCACCATCCAGAGCTGCAGCACCATCCAGGGGTGCAGCACCACCCAGAGCTGCAGCATCACCCAGGGCTGCACCACCACACACCTTGACATAAGAAGAACTTGGATTCTCCAACGCTGATCTCCCCCTGGCTGGGAACGATGTCCACTTGGAGAGCAGCTGGGAAGGGAATGAGCACAGTTAGACAAGGGCAATGGTCTGCAGCAAGAAAGCTCTGCCAGCCTTATGATCCCCATGGATCAATTATTCAATTTACAGTCCAGGATGACACCTATTTTCTGATCTGAATTGTTGGTTTTAAACCAGAGAGGAAGGTTTTAAACCAGAGAGGAAGGGTTTAAACCAGAGAGGAAGACTTTAAACATGAGGGGAAGGTTTCAAACAGGAGAGGAAGGTTTTAAACACCAGGGGAAGGACAGCACCCCTGCCCTCCCCATTCCCATTTACCAGCAGCCCTTCCCAGTGCACATCCACGCAGGCCCAGTGCCCTTTTCCCCCACCAACATCCCTGCCTGCTTCTTCATTGCATAAATTATGACCCATTAGGCAGAAAATGTAATTGGATTCTGGCTCTCCTCCAGCTATAGCTTAATTCCATGGCAGATCTGTGGCCTAACAAGCCCGGGTCAAGTTGAATTTGAGGACGTCAAAAGAGGTTTTCTTTGGAAAACACCCTCTGTGTTTGCATGTAGGGCATGAAAATCTGAAAATCTCCCTCCCAGAGCAGCTAATTTTACCTCCAGACCACAGAGGCATTATTTCAGCTGCCAAGCACACCTGGGGTTTTAAGAAACAAGCCTTGCTTCAGAAATGAAAACCTGGCAGTGTGTGCCAATGGCAACATTCCTTAAAGTGCTGGGGAAACATATGGATTGGGGGTTAGGCACTGTCTCCCACAGCTGAAGGAGCACTGGAGAGGACAGGAATATCAGGATTTTCTGAGCACATTCCTTCAGCCAAACAAGCACCCTGACACAGCCCTTCCCTCCAGAAGAAGACTGGAAGCAACAATGGGAGCTGGGATAATCCCAGTGTAAGGTCCCTGCACTTTGCTGGGTTTCCTCCCTGCAGTTTTTAGCAGTTGACAGTTGACAAATGCTGCCATTCCAGCCCAAAACACCAGGATACAGCCCCAAACAGCAGGACTCAGCTGGGAGCAGAGCTTGGGAGAGCTGAGTGCTCCAGTTCTGGGCACACAGAGGGAGGGTTGCACGTCCTGCAGGGATTTCAGAAAATTAAAGCATTAAAGCTCATTTATTGGGTGTGTGGCTGCCCAAACTCCAAAGGTGGCACTCCACAAACAGGAATATTAATGCTCACACTGCTCTGCTCCACAAAGGGAATCTCTTGGAACACCAAACACACTCCATCACAGATTTCCTGTGGGGTTCTGTTCCCTCAGATAATGGGGCTTCATCCCCTTCCCTCCCCACGAAACCACTGCTGCTTTACTGCCCCCCTCACTTCCCCACTGACCCCAAAGGTCCTAGTCTGAGCCTTGGAAGCAAATCAGGATCTGAACCCTTCTGTCCTTACCTCACCCAGCACCAGGGTGGTTCCATTGCCCAAATATTTGTGATTTCTTGTTTTGATTTTGCATTTTCTCTGGGCTTCACTCACGTGCTCTGGCAGTGCATCCTTACCTGGGGTACCTGTGACAGGAGCACAGAGATTCCTGCCCCCAGACACCCTCCAGGGCACACCCAGCCCAATTCCCTGTGGGGTCAGTGCTCAGGGAGTGGAGCCTGGCAGGAGGAGCCCCTGGGGCTGGGTTTGGCCATCAGGGGTAACCCTGGGGCTGCAGGGTGGACACAGCACTGGGATCACATCACATTAATGCTTAATAAAGCACTAAAGGTCCTGGGTACTCCCTGGGACCTCCTGAGAGATGGAAAGGAGCTTGGAAAAGCAGCCCAGGGAAGGGCTTTTAGAGCAGCTGCTGGAATGGCTCAGAGCTAATTGGGATCTCACAGAATTCCTGCCTTTCCCCCACACTGCACAAGTGCAGCCCTGGCTCTCTGCTGCACTTGGGAGCTGCTCCTGCTGGGCACAGTGGCACAGGCTGGGGCTGTGAATGCCTCTCTCTCCATCCTCAGGTGGTTTCTGCTCAGCCAGGAAGGAGAAGAAAGGCTCTGTGGAAAGCTCTGAACTCTCCATCACCCCGAATTAAGCATCTGGGCTCCCCTTACATCTCATTTTTAGGCAAGGCTGTGCCACATTAGCTGCAAAGAATGGGAGGAAATCACACAGCCAGGGAATATCTCGCTGGAAATTCAGCCAGAAGGGCCAGCCAGGGGATCTGAGCCCAGGCAGCAACACCCAGCTCTCAGATTTTTCCTCTATTTTCCTCCAAGGGCTCAGCTCCTTCTGTGCATTGAAGTGCTGGGTGGATTTTCAGAGGATGAAACCCCTGGAAAGCACCTCTGGGACACAGGAAGGCAAAACTTTCAGAAGGGAGAAAAGGAAGGACATCCCTGGTTCTGCCTCGTTCAGTCAGTGCTCCCTCTGCTCCCCCGGCTGCAAAGTTACCATTGAATCCCAAAATTAGTGGAAAAAGGAACAGCATTTCTGCCAAGGTGGTGCAGAGGGGCAGCAACTCCTTCACTGTCCATCAGCACAGGGTGAGGGAGGCACTGGGGGAACCTCCTGGGATTGTCCCTAACCCAGAAAGGCACTTTTCAAACCCAGGAATCGCCAGAGACAGGAGCTGTGACCTCCAGGGTGAGAAGAAACACAGCAGCCTGCAGCTGTTCAGCCCAGAACAGGATGTTCAGGTGCCCTGAGGGTGATCCCAGGAGCCAATTCCCTCCTTTTCCATCGGGATTGGGAACTCCCAGTGCTCCCCTATGACAAACACGCCCAGGGGAGTTACTAAAGACACAAAACTGAGAAATCCCAGCATTTCTGTTCTGAAAAACACACCCAGGGGTTCCTAAAGACACAAAACTCTGAGAAATCCCAGCATTTCTGTTCTGAAAAACACACCCAGGGGTTCCTAAAGACACAAAACTCTGAGAAATCCCAGCATTTCTGTTCTGAAAAACACACCCAGGGGTTCCTAAAGACACAAAACTCTGAGAAATCCCAGCATTTCTGTTCTGCCAGGGATGCTGAGGAGCAAAATTCCACCTGGCTTTTTTTTCCCCAGTCTTTTGTGTCTTCCCCTGGTGGTTCTGTGCAGGATTTTGCTCAGGCTGTGGGGCTGCCCCAGTTTGTTTGCAAACACTTTTAAGGCTTTGTCCTACAGACCCCAGGAGATGAACTGAGGGACAAAAGAGCCCAGCTGTGTTTGTCCAGCAGCTTCAGCCAGGGAAAGTGCAGGTAACTTCTGGAATTCAGCTGCCAGGAGAAGGAAGAATCCCTCTGGAATGAGTCACTCCCAGCTCATCTGTCCTTATTTTGCACCAGGAGGACTCAGCCCTCGCTGTCTGAGCCTCCAGCAGCAGCAGCAGGATTTGCTGCTGCCACCTGGACAGACAGACAGGTTCTGTGCCTGGAACCTGGCTCAGCTTCACAGCCCAGGCTCTGATCACACCAGCAAAGCCAGCACTGCTGGGTTTAATCACTATTTAATCGTTATTTTTGCTTTGTGGTTCAGGGAAATGGGGACTATTTTTTCCACTCTTCATTTAATAGACACTCTGAGCCCATTTGTATTCTGCTTCCAACTTCAAGCAATAAAGGCCTTTTTAGCATCACATAATAACTGCATTAAAAGGCCTCTTCATAATCACACAATAACACTTTTTATAGCACTGCTCTCCCCCATATCTTTTATCTGGTTACAAAGTTCCCCAGCCCCCAAAAAATGCTGAATAATTCCCCATTGATTAAAAAAACTAAAAAGAAAAAAAACCCAACAAATTTGCTAATGCAACTTCCTGTTCATCTGTAGTTAAATATAATTAGTTTTGCATCTCAACAAAAGAAATGAGCTCAAATTAAGCTGTGATTTTGGTAATAGGCAGGGAGGCTGTGTCCCTGCTGGGCTAAGACTGAGGTTGGGCAGGAGGCTGTACCTGGGGAGTAAATAAAGTGCCACAGAAAAGTGGGGTAATTGCTGGGTATCGGGGCTGTGGCTGCCCAAACTCCAAAGGTGGCACTCCACAAACAGGAATATTAATGCTCACACTGCTCTGCTCCACAAAGGGAATCTCTTGGAACACCAAACACACTCCATCACAGATTTCCTGTGGGGTTCTGTTCCCTCAGATAATGGGGCTTCATCCCCTTCCCTCCCCACGAAACCACTGCTGCTTTACAGCCCCCCTCACTTCCCCACTGACCCCAAAGGTCCTAGTCTGAGCCTTGGAAGCAAATCAGGATCTGAGCCCTTCTGTCCTCACCTCAGCCAGCACCGGGGTGGTTCCAGGCTGGGATCCCAGTGCTGTGTCCACCCTGCAGCCCCAGGGTTACCCCTGATGGCCAAACCCAGCCCCAGGGGCTCCTCCTGCCAGGCTCCACTCCCTGAGCACTGACCCCACAGGGAATTGGGCTGGGTGTGCCCTGGAGGGTGTCTGGGGGCAGGAATCTCTGTGCTCCTGTCACAGGTACCCCAGGTAAGGATGCACTGCCAGAGCACGTGAGTGAAGCCCAGAGAAAAAGCAAAATCAAAACAAAAAATCACAAATATTTGGGCAAACAAAGCACAGCCTGGATGAATTCAGCTGTGATTGAACCCCTGGCTCCCTTCTCACAGGCTGTACCTTTCATTTCCTTCATTTCCAGCAACGATTCACCAATTAAACTGAATTCCAGAAACAAAAACCACCAGGAAAGAAACATCTCCTGGATGTAATGGCCACAGCTCGTGGAGTAAGGGCGGGATTTGTAAAGCTTGTGAGCGAAGCAGATTATGGTGAAAGCCCTCGGGATTTAATACACAACAAAGGCTTAACAAGACAAAGACAAGGCTCCTGTACACGGTCACTTTATTAAAAATACGCTGACTGCTCAGGAGGAGGAGGCAGCAGCTGGGATTGATCCCAGCTGGGCTGCAGATCCAATTCCTCCCCCGTCGCCATGGCAACCACTCCCTAAATCTGCCAGGAATTGGAGGAGGGGATTGCTGCTTCCTTTGGGGAGTATGGGATGGAGGAGATGCGGGGAGGCAGCAGCAGCTCAGCACAGTGCCACAGCACAGCAGCAGCACAAAGACGTGGCCAAGGGCACCTCCGGGGCAGGGACATCCCAAAGCACAGAGCCCAAACCCCAGGGATGCTCCTCAGCCTGTCCCTAAACGCTCTGTGATGTGCCAGCAGCATCCCCTGCCCTGCCCTGCAGCCTGCCACCCCAAATTCCAAACCCCCAGGGGTTTGGGGAGGGCTCAGCATCCCAGAGCCAGGGGAGCTCAGGTCCTGGGCAGGGCTCTGGCTCAGGTCCTGGGCAGGGCTCAGCCTCCAGCCACCCTTCCCTCTGTTCTGCAGCATGTTGTGCCCTCCCCAGCAGGTCCAAGGTGGATTTAGGGGACCAAAATCCCCATTTCCAGTAGCACCTGGTGGATGCTGGGGTTGGGAGAAGGGTGATTGGCTCTCTGCTGTAAGAAAACCGGGTGCTGTTCACTTTCAACCCAAATGTAATCCAAATTATTCCATAAAATAGCACAACCTGGCCAGGGAGGAAGCTCTCTGCCCTGGGGGTCTCACCCAACACCGCCTCCAAGGGACAGGGGGGCTCTCCCAGCCAAAATCCACATCCACCCATCCATCTCTGCCCTCTGCAGATGCCCAAGGACTGTTTCAAAGTGCACCACGCCAGGGAAAGATGTGCTTGGCTAAACAGCTGAAATCAGGGGCCCAGGCAGCTGTGGCACCATGAAAACACAGGCAGGGAATTCACAGAGGTTTCTCCTCTGCTTCATTTCAGTCAGAATTATTCTGCTTCTGAACAAAGTGACATGTCCAAGCTGATGCAGGGAATCTGGGCAGGGAAAAGGGAATTATTCCAATTATGTCCACGTTGTGACCCCTTCCTTTCCATGAACAAGATCTGATCACCGGCGCTTTTCATTTTTAAATGACCACAAGGCACACCAAAAAATTATACTATTAACACCTTCTCCTATAGAAATTTATGAATCACAGTAAAACTTCCCAGACATCTCAGTAGTTTCACATGGAACAGAGTTTTATGCCTCTTTTGATGACATTCCTGATAAAAGGTTTTTATTACTATGGATCATAAAACTAATAGTCCTATTTACCACAGCAAATATTTTCATTTACCTGAGGCAGGGTAAGCCAGGATGCTTTATGGAGCCATTAAATCAGAGTATGGACAATTTTAATTAAAAACCAAGCAAGTTACAATCCCCTGATGAAAGGGAAATCTGGGTGGGTGACACTGCTTTGTGGGAAGGACCCAGAGAAGATGAGAAAAACAGGATTTGTAAAAGCTCAGGATTCGAGGCTAGTCTTGCTGCAGCCAGAGCAGCACAAACTGCATCCTTCAGGGAACACGGAATTCCTGCATGTGCAGGGCAGGAGCAGCCCCAGCCCCAGGCTCCTCAAAGGAAGCAATCCCTGCTCCCTGCCAGCTCCATCCCCCCACAGTCCCTCAGCCCAGCCCCAGCAGCATTCCCAGCCCCACATTTGGGTTTGAAGTGTTGAAAAGAATTCCTCTCCAGCCTTTTTTATGTGGTGTTTTCAGCAGTGGTTAAAGCTGAACCAGCTGCAAAGCCTGAAGTGCTCCACAGAAATTATTGACTCACTGCAGTTTCCAGATTCACTCAAGGAAGGCACATTCCAGGTCCAGCTCATTCACTCCATCCCATTTTGCAGAATCCCTTCTCCCTGTGCCTATCACAGGTTCACTGTGGAATTCTCAGGAGGAAAATAAACCCATCTCTTCTATTTCAGTTCAAAGGAAGAAGAGAGAAGACATGGAATGTGGTTTTTATCTCTTTTCTCTGTTTCCAGAGAGGTCAAAGCCCTGAAGTTCTGGATTGCTGTTGGTGAAGCACCTTTAGGTGTAAATGCCTAAAAGTGGATTTTGGTCTCCAGCAAAGGAGGAGGTGGAAGTTTCTGAGTGCCAGCAGGACTTGGTTTCTCCTGCTCCCAGGTCTACCAAGGCCATTCCTCTTAATCAAACTCTTGGCTCAGGGGACCAGGGACACTCCAGCCCTCATCACATCCCTGATGCGGCAGAGAAACCCCCAGGCTGCCACTTCCAAAGGCTCCAGCACCTCCAGGTCTCTCCACCCTGTGCTGCTCATTCTTTTCCACCCCAGACCACCTCGAGTTGATTTTTCTCTCAGCTCCCTGTTCCTGCTCAGATCCAACAGGAGAAGGGGCTGGAACAGGATGGGAATCAGGGATCCCAGGGATCAGGAATGCCCTTGGAGCCAGGGCTGGGACAGTGACACAGCCCACACACACTGGGAACCTGGGGCAGCTCGGGCCACACCAAACCCATCCAAGGGCTGAGAGGGAAGACAGAAAATCAGGGTTTTTCAGGAGCAAGGAAACACTGAAAGTGCCTTTGCTTTTTGGCTCCTCCCCAGTGTGTTCAAGGCACCCAGGCTGGGGTTTTGAGGTGTTCTGCACCTAAAAGGGGAG
Organism: Notiomystis cincta; assembly: GCA_013398075.1. Classification (NCBI taxonomy): domain Eukaryota; kingdom Metazoa; phylum Chordata; class Aves; order Passeriformes; family Notiomystidae; genus Notiomystis; species Notiomystis cincta. The sequence goes on from VZRX01002139.1 coordinate 47,613, forward strand.
GCACTTTTAAAGCTCATCCAGCCCCACCTTCCACTGTCCCAGAGTGCTCCAAGCCCCGTCCAGCCTGGCCTTGGGCACTGCCAGGGATGGGGCACCCAGGGCTTCTCTGGGCAACCCCATCCATTGGGATATTCCCAATATCCCATCCAAACCCTTCAAATATTCCACCTGCATTTCAGAGAGTTACAGCCTCTTGTGAATTGTGGCTCACAAATGTTCTTTGGAGAGACTCTCACAGGCTTCAGGAGTTTAAATTCATATCTGGAGCCGTCTTTTGCCAAGTGTAAAGTGTCAGAAATCAATAGTTTATTTAATGTGTCAATTAATCTTTCATACCTGGTGGGACCTGGGAGTTCTGTGGTAGCTGAGTATCACTGGATGGTGTAGAATGAGCTGAAAATCACAGACTTAGCCTGACTCCTCTGTCAGAATCAGGAATTATCAGTGCTGCCTCACAACCTAAGATTAAACAGGCTCATTTTCTCTCGCTGTGTTAGGTGAAGAAGAAATTTCATTAATAAATTAATTAACATTAGAAACATGGGAAGGCTGCTTCACTAAATAAAGCCACGTGGGAAGAGCACGAGGAGGCAAAAGAACGAGAGCACATGTCAGCATTTATAATTTTTAATGTTTTTTAGGCAAGCCTTCCATGCTGATGAAGGAAACCACCTCAGCCCGTGGCCAAAGCACTGCCACAGGGCAGACTACGAAGATGGTTCTGTGAATTTGGGGACTTGCTAAAAACATCACTGGAAATATCACTGGGATTTGTGGGATAACACTGAAAGTCTGTTTGAACTGCAAGAACTTTTGCAACCAGACAGAACCTCCAGAATATCATCAGGACTATGAGAATCATTAATAGCATTAATAGTAATAGAATAAAAGCTGAAATATTATTCTAATGAAAGCAGAAGGCAAAAGCCTGGGAAGAATAACATGTTAATACACTGCCCTATTTGCTCAGCAAGCAGAGGAACCAAAAACCCCTTCAGGCAAGAGAGAATGGAGCTTGTTTACTGCTCCCCTCTGCTGCTCAGCACAGCTTTAACTCTCTGGCTGGCAGAACCCAGCCAAGGTGAAGGCAATAAATCAGAGCCCCTCCTCACTCAGCCTCTCCAAAGCAGAGAACAGGAGGAGTTTACACAACCCTGAATTTAGACATCATTTTCAGCTCCAGAAGCTCAAAACCAGGCGGTGCCAGGGAAGAAACAAAAAGAATCTGAACCCAGCCAGGGTACCCAAAGGCCTTAAGCATCAGCTGTGACTGACAGGATAAACACTCCCCACATTGCCAGGAGCCAAGAAAAGGCTTCATCCACTGTCCTCTGGGAAGTCTCCTGGAAACCCAGCGAGAATTCAGCCCAGCAAACACAAGAAATTTAATCACTGCAACTCATAAGTTATGCAAGGCAGACAAAGAACGTTTCAGCTGAGCATTCGTGCTCCAAAAATTCAGAGAACTGTCAGGAGTCCAGCTCTGAACCTGCCTTGGTCTCTACAAGCAAGAAACTCCTCACAGTAACTTACTCCAAGACCTGCAAGAATTTACTCCAGGACCTGCAAGAATTTACTCCAAGACCTGCAAGAATTTGCTCCAGGACTTGCAAGAATTTCCTCCATGTAAGCACCAAAAGAAAACCTCCAGTGCACTCCAAACACAGCTGGATTTTCACACCTCTCCTCGTGGAATAAAATACAGGACAGAGAGAAAATTGAATAAAAGGGAACCAAACTCCTGCTGCTGCTGGGTGCTTCCTGTGACACTGCTTTTGGGAAAAAAACAATAAAATAAAGAAGGCACAGACAGAGATTGATCTTCTCCACACAGCTCCAAACACAAATATGCCTTCAAATATGCCATATTCTGATTTCCATCTCCTTGGCCCTCTCTGGGTCTGACTGCAGTTGGAGCAGAGGCACCACGTGCTCAGAGTGTTTAATTTATGCTGCACACAGAAAAAGGAACCCTCCAGGAGGAAAATAACGGGTGCAGGCTGTAAATTCTGAGAGCACAGCCTAAGCCACAGCTCATCACTGTGTTAAATCCTTGGAGGCTTTTAATCTGTGCTAAAAGTGCCACGACTCCACCAAAGTGCAGGGCCAAAATGTGAGCACAGAGCTGTAATCCCAGGGAAGCCACACACACCAGTCCAGCACTCTGCTTTTCTCCCAGCTTTGCACTCCCATTTCTTCTGGCTCCTCCAGAACTTCTCCTGGGAGGGAAACAGCAGAACAATCTGGTCCAATTGTTAACAAAAAAAAGAGCTTGAAATTAGTGGCACTATAATTGAACAGAAAGAGCTAATAAAATAGAATGGTAACCATGACTTTCAGAGTATTTGGGGCATAAATTAAGGGTCCAAGGCAGGATTTCTCTGGAGTTTTTCTCCTTTAGGTTCCATGAAGAATCTCAACCCCCAGCCCCTCACTCAGGTGTGCAAATGACCAACTCTGAGCACCGACACCTCGTGTCTGGAGACTGCTGGTGCCTGCTCTGGGACCCCAGAGCCTTTCCTGGGATGTGCTCCCTGGACAGCTGCTGTCCCTGGGGATAGCCCAGCCTGGAGCTGCAGCTGAGCTCTTCAGGGCAGGGGCTGCTCTGCTGGCAGCTCCATGAGCATTCTGCACCAGGTCCCTGCTCAGTGGCACCTCCAGGGCAGGGATGAGCCAGGGCAACACCTGGGCTCCAACCACAGGCAGGAGAAGCTTTGGAAATAGCAGCAGGCCAGGTTAATCCCTGGGATAATGAATATCCAGGGGCAGACTCCACCTGACCCCTGTTTGCTCGTAGCTGGGAGTGCTCTGTGAGGCCTGGGGATCGATGTCTCCTGCAGCTGCCTTGCGGACATGAATTCCTTAATTCTGGCAACAACAACACTCCCAGGCACAGGCTGGGATTGCTGGGGTGTCCTGCAGGACTTGGTGGTCCTTGGGAGTCCCTTCCAGCCCAGGATATTCTGGGATAACTTTTGTTAAGGGTCCACAAGTGCCCAAATCTCAAGGTGATTTTGAACACTGCTGTGTTTGAGCACTGTCATCAGGTTCACCACGTTTTCCTGGTTCTGACAACGTTTTAATTGGAATTATAGCGTAAGAACGACTCACTGGAAGGGAACAGGAGGGGAAGGAGATGCTCAGTGATCTGTGAGGGCAAAGACCTTTAAAGCACCTGAGGATTCCTGCTGAATTCCTCCCCTCCCACACTCCCTGCTCCTCTCCAGGCTGTGAAATGAGAGCAAGAACAGCAGCACTGTCCTGGAATACAGAACAAGGGGCTGGAACAGGCAGCAGGAGTGAGAGAAATGTCCTCTGAGAGCAGCAGCAGAGGGAAAATGCCCTGGGGGCAGCAGAACCCAAAGCCAGACTCAGAGCAGGGATCGATGTTCTGGAAGGAGGAGCCCAAATGTGGCTGCACTGCCCTGGCTGGGAGCAGCACAACTCCTGCAGCACCCAGACCCTGCTGCAATCACCACCACAATTAATTGCTCTTTACTTTAGACCCTCCCTGGGCCCAGTGAGATGCAGGGCTCCATGTCCCAGATGGAGCATCCTCCTCTCCAAGAGCTGCTGTTTGATTTCCCAGCCCAAGCCCCGGTCCCACATTTCTCAACCTCAGCAAAGAACAAGAAAAGGAGGGGAAATAAAGGCCTGGCAAACTCCTCCCATCGTTTCGGGCTCAAAAAAAGGAATTTGATCAGTGCAAAACTGAATTTGGGACAACACAATGCTGCCCATCAACAAATGTGTGGAGAGGCAGCATTAACCAGCCATGGTAGAAGGTTCTGGATGGGATAGAACTGCAACACCTTCTTCCCACCAATTTCCATTAAATAATAAATAATAAACTGTGTTCCTTAATATCTACAGTCCTTGGGTTATTCACCATCTCCCAAAAAACAGAGTTCAGGAGGTCACCTTTTCCCTGAGAAAACTTGGTTATAAAAACCCTGTCCTATCAACACAGACCAGGGAAAAAATCCCACACAGATCAAAACCTACTGAGTTTATTTGACTGAATCAACAGTAAAAGGTAAATGCAGGTGTTTTTTTGGTTTATAATAAATAAAATACTGGTGGAAACTGGGGCAAATAAGGCCAGAAAGAACAAAGAACAGATCCAGGCTGCAGGAGATGATCTTGAAGGATGAGCAAAGTCCCTGACATTCTTTAGTGGCAATAAAAGTGGAGAACTGAACATTCCTTATAGGAAAAAAAAAAAGGAAAACATGTCTTCAGACATCCTCCCTTCATCCCCTGCCCACCAAGCACATGAAATAATCCTTTGTAACTGTCCATGAAAACTGGGATTCCTGCCAGTTTCCTGAATTACACGTGGATGGGGTTTTTTTCCTCCTAAACCATATATTTTAAGGTCAGAAAGCACCACTCTGCTTTATCTGCTCCTTCAAAGGATCCAGGAAGGAATAAAGGCAAAACCTGCCAGGAATGGCTTGGTTCAACCCCAATATTCACTGAGGATAATCTGGATTCTGATACTTCAGCACAGCCAAGAAACTGCCTTTATTTCAGTGACATTAAACCCAATTTCCTTGTGAAATTAAGTTCCCCAAAAATCCAAGCACAAACTCGTGCCACCCATGGCACACAGGGGCAGGAATTACCACTGCACTCAGGCACAGGAGTATTTTCCATTCTAATTCAGAGAGGGCTCAGACTCAGCCACACAACACAAGGTTAATGGCCATGCAAGGGTAAAAAGGACTTAATGTTCCCATTTTCCAGGATGCCTTGTGAGGGAGAAAGAACTGACATCAAAGCTAGTTCAGCAAGTGGAAAAGCAGTATTACTGCTCTGCCACTGAAAGCAACAGGTTTGAGATGCCCACTTCCATCAGAGTGCCTGGGAGACAGCAAGGTCCATGAACTTCCAGCTCAGCCACCTCCCATCCATGAGTTGGTTCCACTCAAATAATCCCAGTTACAGCATGGATTTCGTGTCACAAACCCACAAAAATGGACAAATTATCCAGGGTGATTTTCACAGGAAAGCAAGGCAAAACACAGCTTTAAACTCTTCCTAAAAATACCTCATGATCTACTGGCTGAAATTACAGCAATCATTTCTGAACTCGTGTCGAGGTGAAAACAGTTCCAGTGAAGCAAAACTCCCCCATGATCCGCTTGGGTATCTCAGGGTAAATCAGGAATTCCACCTGGAGAACCAGGATGGAGCTGGTGCTGGGAGATGCTGCCCAAAGACCCCTCCCTGCTGGGGGTTTGGGGGGTCCGAGCTGGAGTCTGCTGATCCCTGTGGGTCCAGCTCAGGATATTCTGGGGAGATGCAGACAGGGAGCAGGGGAAGGAGGCAGCAGCCACCACTCTTCCATACTTTCTCTCCCCACATTTTTGGTCAGGAACAGATGGGGCCCCTGGCCAGGGCACGCCCAAGTTCCCCCCAGTGCTATTTCTGCCATCTCCTGCCACTAACAACTGCTGGCTCTGCTGGAATGAAGACCACAGTGGGGCTGGGAAGCTCTCTCCCAGCCTCCAGGGGTTTATTTAGAGCCACACTGTATTCCTGGATCCCACAATGAAATCCCATGAACGTGGCCCCTCCCCAGGAGAAAAAAGCAGCCCGGGCAGGCTGCAAGAAGCACGAACACAATGCACACCACAGAGGTAAAATAATCGACATTCCTTGTCCCAGAGTCACTGGATGGGAAAGAAAAAACGTGTCCACTCATCCTAAACTGTTCCTGTTCTGCTTGGGTCAGTCCAAAATGAAAACCCAAACCAGGAGCTTCCAAAGCAGGAGGCAGAGCTGGCACTAACAGCAAATCCTCTCTGAAAATGGCCTCAGTTTGGGCATGGTGACCCCAAAACCACCCCACAGATTCCTGTGGAACACTGGAATCAGATCTACATTTGCACTATCAGGGAAAAAAGGGGGAAAACCCAACCCAAGCCAGCCCAGATGGAATTGAGCCCCACCTTCCCTGCTGGATGTGTCTGGTCACTCTTTGCTGGGATCAGAATGTAGGAGGCCCTTGTTGCACTCTCCAGATCCCACTCAGAGAGTTGAAGCATTTCTTTGTACCACCCCACAACTCACCAAAATGCCTTCTAATTTCCTGACAGGAAAATTACCCCAGTTCTTCCAGACTAACTCATCATTACCAAGTGGTGGTTTGGGGTTTGAAGCCTTTTCTTCCCCGTACCCACAGGGAGAGCATTCCAAAAAAGCATCTCTGGAAGTGTCCAAGGCCAGCTGGACAGGTTTGGAGCACCCTGGGCCAGGGGAAGGTGTCCCTGCCATGGCTTTGGGGTCCCTTCCAGCCCATGAATTCCATGATTTTCCAGCTCCCCACTGTACAGGCCCTCAAACAGAATGTACAAATGGAATGGGAAATCCTTTTCCCAGCCCTCCTGGGGGTCTTTCCCCCTTCTGGCTCAGCACCAGGCTCTCCACACTGAAAGAGATCCCCAAGAATGAGGGCCCTGCCATGGGAACAGATGCACTGGCTCCCCTGCCCCCTCCAGGGCCAGGAGCTGCCTTTCCAAGAGCTCCCGGTGCTCCCGGGATCCCCATGGACAGCTGCCAGCTCGGATTTCCACCCAGCCCAGCCCAGCCCGGACCAGAGGAGGAGCTGGATAATACCTGACCCATTTGCAGGGCACAGGCTCTGCCTGGCAGCTGCTGGGAGGTGGGCACAGCACAGCCCTGGCTGCGGGATGCCCAATTCCTGGATAAAGAACGGAGCTGGATCCCGGCAACGAGCCCAGCTGGATGTTTTCCATACCCAAAAATCACTCAAACCTCTGGAGGCTGCTCACACTGCCCCAAACTATTCCAGGTGTACAACAAAGCTTTGCTGCAGCCTCTGGAAACGAGCTGCAGCCTCCAGAAAAATCAGGAATGTGGAGCAGGAGATGCAGTTGTGTTCTGGGCTGCTTCATTTTCCCTCCACATCTCCCCACTAGGATCCACAAGAGCCCCAAATTCCAAGTGGTTGCTGAAGCCCAGTCTCTTCCTTTTGAAATCATCCATCAAATCATGAATCTTTAATATTCCCTCACTGAGGATCTTTGCTCTTTTGTCTGGAAGGAGGAAAGGTAGTGCAGGGAAATCTGTTAGGCTCAAAATAATTCCGTGTACCAACCCCTGACCACCAGCCACGCAGAGTGTGGGAACGAGCGAAGGGAATTCTCACAAAGGAGCTAAAATCTGCAAATTTAGCTGGAAATGATGGCACAAAACCTGCAGGAATCTCCTGTGGCACCTTGTGCTGGTGACAGAACCCCCGTGTGTGGGGCAGGGAGTGAGCTGCCAGCTCCTTCCCCTGCCTGCACACAACAAAGGCAATAAAACAGCTCAATTCCAGCCCGGATTAAGGCAGCGACTCAGGTAAGGGAATTATCTGCCCCAGGAAGAGGAGCAGGGGGCCGCAAAGCAAAGCGCTCTCATTGGGATGTTAATGAATGCAGCGTCATTAACACTAAATGGCTGCGGAGTTAAACACACAATCTTTGAACCCAGCCAAGCAAGTTAATGGTTGCATCAAACAACGAGGTCGACCCTTCCACTGCCCCAGTTATTAAAATGGGAATTCTTGTTGTTATAGGATGGCATTAAAAGGAATTTACTGGCGCTTTTATGTTTTACATTCACCCGTGCAGTGCTACAGTTATTCAAAGTATTTGGCACGCCGGGTTTACAGCCACAAAGGGCGTTTTGTTTCTGCTGGAGTGAAGGACAAGACAGACAAGGACAGATAAAAATAAGAGGAAGAAAAGGAGACAGAAGATGACAGAGCAACGCAACAGAGCCACGTCCCAGGGAGCACCACACCAAAAATTTGAGTGGAAAAACTTCTTACAGCAAAGGCGAGCGCCACAGACCACACGAAGCAGAAGAATTTCACTGCCAAGGGTAATTCCAGCACTTCTCAGTGAGTTTGTGCTGCATGCCAAGCATAATAAACAGGAGTTTTCAGGCAGCCCCCTGTGCTGCCTCTGTCCTGACCCACCACAGCACGTTTCACCCTGGGACTCTGCAAAAAAACTGCATTTTCATCTTTTATTTTGTAGCTAATCTGGCTGAAGGCAGGATAAAATATCAGCAAAGCAACGTCACACTCCGGGCTGGGAGCTACATCCAACAAAACCTCCCTCGTGATTAAAGGAAAGCAATCAATTCCTTTTCCCCCATTCCAGTTTTTGGTCCTTTTTTTTTTTTCCAGGCAGCACTTTTCTTCTCGTGCAAGTTTCTGTCCTGAGCTGAATTTATAGTTCCTGCAATAAAACAGCTCCCGGGAGAGGCACCTATGGAATTCCTCCAAGCCAGTGCAGACAGCCACCAATTAACCAAGGTTTTAATGGGATCTCCATCACATCCCCACTGGGGACTGGTAGCAGCCCAGCCTTCCTCCTCCACCACCTGCTAGGGAAAAAAGATCCCACAGAAGGAAAGGAAAAAAGAAAAACAGGATAAAAAGGCAACTCCAGACTCTGCTGGGCAGCCCTGAGAGCTCTCCTTACAACAGCACAGAACAGAACATTTCCAGTGAGAAAGATTCCTGGGTTTTCCACAGCAACAACGATTTCAGGAGAAACGCTGGGAGAGGAGGAGGTGGCAGCAGGGGTGGAAGAAGCCCCATATTGTGATACCCTACAAATTTCCTGCCAAATCCACCTAGGAAACCAGATTTTTCTGCAAGAAGCCCAACAGGATCCAATATGTGTTTTAGTTAGCAAGTCTTAGAGAAAAAAAAACAGATTTTGTGCTACCCTTGGTGCATTTGGGCACCATCTGCATTGCAGGGTTTCTTCTGTGGTTAACCAGTGTTCTTACAAAAAAAATAACGGGGTTTTGTAGGGTTTTTTTCAGTACAAGGAAAGGAATTGCACAGCTCCCTTGATTTAAATAACATTGTCTATGAAACACTTCGAAAATATCTGTTATTTTATAAAAATCTCAGGCTGCAAAGTGAAAAATCTGAAAATCTGTTTAACTTCCACCAGGATCTGTCCAAAATTACTGCAAAGAGCCAGGGACAGCAGGTGCACCTCAGAAATGCCCTGGGGGAAGGATGGAGCTGTGGGGGAACGAGCTGCAGGTCCCTGGGCTGGGTGGATAAAGGCCTAAACCAGCTCTGGATATTTCTGCCATGGTAACAGGAGTGGTTTAGGGAGCTGGGACAAACAGCCTGAATTTTGGGAGGAGAAATTATTATTTCCCAAGAATGCTGAGCAGCAAGATGTGACAGAGTGTCCCTCCCAGCCTCCCCTCTCCATGCCTTCCACTGGCACCAAGGAAAATCTAAAAGAAATCTATGCACTGGTTAATTAAAATAAATCAATCTGTGCCCTTTCTTCACTGGGGGCAAAACTCCAAGAGGCAAAGCAAAGGCAGCCCAGGGAGTCCAGCACAGCCACTGGGAGCTGTGTGACACCAGCTCAGCCCTCACAGGATGTTTGCACAACTAAAGCACCCATGGGAGGCACAAAAAACATTGTCCCCTCAAAAAAAAACCCAAAAAAACCTCCCCCAAAAAAATTTAAAAAAGAAAAGATAAAAAGAAAAAATAAAAAGGGAAAAAAAGAAGCCAGGCTGGCTGTAAATGAGAGCACTGAGGCACTCAGGTCACTGCAGTAAATCACAGCCCTTAATTTCATGTGAAAGGAGGGAATGTTAGACGACCAGAGGACCCTCAAAGAGGCCTTTGTTAGGAGGGAGCCCTGTGCATAAATACATTTCAGAAGCCTGGAGAAAGGAGGCTTAGAAAGGAAAATGCCTCTGGATTTTTTGGCCTTATTTTATCACCTTTCAGAGGATAAAGAAGCTGAGAATCCAGAAGAGCCAGAAGTGACAATTAAGCTATTAGCACACACGAGGAACCATTTCCTCTGCACCACTGCAGCAGCAAAGAGCTCCTGCAAAGGGCCCTGCTGCACCTTGGAAGAACTCAGGAGGAGCAGAAAAAAGCAGGAATCAGGAATTATCCTGTCCTCATCATTCCTGCAGATCCCCCCGTGGCCCAGGAGCTGAAACACATCATCCCAGCTGAGAAATGAGGAGTCAAAGGCTCCATCCTGCATCTTCTCCTGCTGCTCGTTGTCTCCTCCCGTGCCCAGATATTTTACAGGGGATTTTACAGCTCTGCAGATCCTGCCTTGGGAAACTAGAGTGGAAATTCCCATGGGAATGTCGGTGGTGGACTGGGGAATGCCACCCAAATCCTCACCAGTGACTCCTTCATCTCCTGATTTGATCCTGAGCCTCCCATCACTTCACCAACAGCTCCCTGCAAGGTCAGATGGGAGCAGGAGCTGATCCAAGCTGGAATTGCCCTAAGATCAGAGCCCTGTTCTCCAAGGAACCACTGAAATAGCCTTGAAAAGAGCTTTTAGAGCACAACAACCCCAAAGCCTAAGGGGCCTTTAGGAGAGGGAGCTGAGAGAAATTACTTCAAACCCCACGGCCAAATGAGACTTCAGGAATAAGTGGAGAGAGCATTAAAATAAAAGCTGGAGATTTACAGCCAATTAATGGATGAAATTGAGGGGGAAACAATCTCCTGCAGGAGGAGGATGCTGCAAGTGCTTTCCTGCTGTCAATAATTCTGCCCAAACCAGCAATGTGCTGTCTCCCCTGCTCGATTCCAAGGGGGATTTGCACCTGAAATTCCGTATTTTTTCCCTAAAAACGTGTGGGGATGGGAACATCTCTGAGCAGAAATGAATTCCCCTGTTCCCTGACACAACAGGCTGAGATTGAAGAGCTTGGGGAGGGATGCAGCATTTTCCCCAAACTGGATCCCAGACCAATTCCAGCCTCCTGGGAGCAGCCCCAGCAAGTCCTGGGCCTGTGTGATATGTGGGAACAAACAGGATAAACCCTTGGAAAGGACAAGGAATAAAGCCAAGCACTGCCCTACTGACTTAGCTAAACATTGGACAAATCATTACACAAAGTGGAGCCTCAAAACTAATAAACACCTGCCCTCAATCCATAAAAACAAGGCAGAAATCTCCATGTAAATAGCAGCCAGCTCCTGCAAACAAGAACTGGCACCACTCCAGAGCCAAAACTGGGCTTTCAGTACGAGGCAGAATTTGGAACTCAGCTGAGGAGAGGCCAGGAACAAGTTTGTTATCACGCAATTAAAGCACTGCTGATTTATTTCACAGCAAATGCAAAACTGCTGCTCCTTGCAGGCTGAATGGATGGATGGATGGATGGATGGATGGACAGACACAGGGAGCAGAAATGAGGAGCAGGCAGACAGGAGGAAACACAAGTCCATAGGGAATGGATTATACATGGCTTAAATGGCCTAATCCATTTTGCTTTCAACAGGTCCCACATAAACAAGGCTCCAATGCCTGTTAAATAAAAGCCCCATGAAATTTTAATGAAAAGCAATATGCAGTTACAGAAACTAATCTGCTAAATGGAATCATTTCATAAGTGGCAAATTCTGCGAGGCAGAGGAGTCATGAAATAACCTTCTCTAATAACCAATATCTGAGAGGGGTGTGGAGATGGGGTTGGGGGAGAGCAGCACAGGAGGCTCCTGCAGCCTGAATTACTGAAATGATGGAGCTGTTCTGGATCTGCCCACGACATTCTGCTTTACCTTGAGCAGAACACTGCCCAGCCTTGCGCTCCTGACTCGTTATTTCAATGTTCCCTTAGGCTGGTGACGAGTCCCACAGGGTGCTGGAGATCACTGGCATCCAAATCACTGCGGTGATGACCAGGAACAGGAGCCAGACCCCAGTGCCACGAGCAATCCTGTCCCTCAGCTCGTGGAGATGAACACAGGGAGGAAACCTGGCTGCACTTCTGACAGCTCATCGATGGCAATGAGATTTAGAAATCCCTTCTTTAAGGCCAGCACTATTAAAACCCGACAGGTGCAAGAATAGATTTTGCCACAAGGTAAAACATGATTAGGAAAAGAAAAAAAACACTTCAGTCTTTCTTTTGAGGCTCAGCTACTTCCTCTGGCTGGAGCCAGTCTCGGTGCAGAGCAGCAGCACATAAACAGCATTTGTTGTCTGCAGAGCTTCCTTCCACACACATCTCATTCCTTACCCCCCAAAAAGCAACTAAAACCCAACCAAGCTGCTTTTTGAGGCAGCTGAGCTTTGCTTGGGGCTGACAAAGGGATGGGAGGCCGTGGGTGGGGCAGGCCTGTGGATAAGGACATGGAGATGGTGTAAAGCAGATTATGGGGCTGGCAGAGCCCTGCTCCAGCTGGCAGCTCAGCCCACACAGCCCCTCGCTCCCTGGGGCTGGCAGACACTGCTGGGGGCACCCCTGGGTGCCTGATAACAGGCACTGATCACAGCCTGGTAATTAACTGATCAATCAGCCAGCCAGGCGCTCACTGCTCCTCTCTGCGCTGAGCAGAACTGACCATTCTTCCTGGGCAACAGGAGAATTATTCACAGCAAACATTCAGTTCAGACCCCACCTGGCTTTCTTTAATCACCTCGTGCACATCAGCCAGTAATAAAAAAAAAAAATCACAAAGTTTAGATGCTATTTATTAAAAAATGATCACTAAAAAAATACCTGGCTACAAACACCAGGAGTCTTTCCCTGGAGGAAATGAGGTTTGCTGCATAGGTAGAGAGACTTTGGTGTTATTCTGAAATCTGTCCTCACAAGGAGGGAAAGACACGTTGTTCCCTGCCTCGGTACCCACCCCTAAACTGAAATGCCACCACAAAACCCATTCACATGCACGGCAAGCCAAGCAGAAATATTACAGGGATGGGAGAGAGATGAGGAAAAAAAAAAAAAAGATAAATTAGATTAGTCTTTTGTTCAGTGTGTCACATCAGATTCTCTCAAAACAACTTGAAAAATGAATGTGTCAGGAAATTGGGGCTGCTTATCAACTCTGCAAACTGAAACACCAAAGCAACCAGACAAACTGTGTATTTCCCCCCTCTAATGTGCAAGATAATTGCCATAAATCATATGTTTCATTCCTTAATTATTTTGAAAAGGGAACAGATGATAAAGAATGAAACACCAGGACAAAAATGAGCTGCAATAAAAATGAAGAGGAAAGGGAAAATGCTGTGCAGAAAGTGATGCTACACGGGCACTGCTGATGGAATTGGGAGTCCCTGATCATTGATTAAAAATCAATGCACCTTCCCCAGGCTCACGTGTCCTACCACAGACATTTTCTGTCTGGGTGTGGAGCTGTTAAAACCTAAAGCAGCTCTGGGTTGCTTTTAGACCATTTTTTATTATTCTTTCCCTTCAAAAGTAATAATATCATATATCTGTGTTTGTTTTCCAGTGAGCCCCATTCAAGAATTCATTTCAGAAAGCAGATTTCTCACAGAGAAAAGGCATCCAGCACAGCCACTCACTCCCAAAATACAATCCCAAGGGTTTTTTTGCAACAACAAAGCATTTCATAGACATTTTATTATTTAAAAATGTTATGCAGCTCTTGGGAGCAACCAAAACGAGACAGAGGCAAATATGATTTATAAGCCAGGAACGAGGAAAACAAGGAAAATTCAAACTGAAATATGTTTTGGGACAAGAAGTGATACAATTTGTTTATTTCCTATATTGTCCCTTTAGGGAAATTCTAGCCATGAATAGGCCTCTTGTTCATTGTGGGGCATCACAAGGCACAGAGTGCAGCCAAATCCTGCCCAGAGCCCTGGGAGCTTCCACTGGAGATGAACAACAGGGAAATGGGGTTTGTCCTTGTAGGACACTGCCACCTTCATTAGAGTCAGCCACTAATTAGTCCCTGAGCTCCACCCCCACGGCACTCAGAGGGTTCCTTCCCAAGCAGATGTGCAAAGATGAGGATGATGAGCAGCAGAAACTCCAGGCAGGCTTGGAATGAGTGACCTGAGAATTCCAGTTCCTCCAGAAACAACCTGAGCTGCCCTTCCCAAAGGCTGAGACTGACAGGTCTCAGTGAGGGCAGCACTCCCCCAGCCCCTCTGAATTAACAGTAAAATCTCATTGCAGAAGAAAGTAAACACCTTTGGCACGGGGCTGGATTAGCAGAGAGCAAGGAAACCAAGTGGAAATTCAAGTGGCAGGGTAAGAAAAGTGTTTTAAATACAGCAGAGCCCCTGTGAGCCTTCCACACACACACACAGGGCACTATTTATAGCAATTAAAAATCAATCAGAAACCCAAACACTGGAATCACTGCCCTGGGAACAGGCACATTCTGTCCCTGCACACAGTCCTGCCTTCCCTTCATAGCTCAGTGCTCCTTTACTTTGCACAATTCTCATTTTTAAACCCCAATTTGCACCTTTGTCCCCGGCTGACTTCGGACACCCAAGGAAGCTCTGCAGCCTCCCCACAGTCCCCACAATTCCTTCCAGGATTGGGCTGTCCCAGTTCCCTCCCTTAAAGGCTGCACACAGAGCAAGGAAATCTGTTCCCAGTGAGACCAGAATGGGTCTTTACCGGGGGAAAATGGGTAAAATCAGCTGTTTCTCCAATTACTGGAAGCCAGCTGTGATCCCAAAATGCTGCAGTGGTCCTTCCCAAAACCCCAGGGATACTGGGAAGGGTATCCCCATTCCCAGGGACTCTCCAGCCTCCCCATTCCATTCAGATATCCCAATTCCTGTCAGTTATTTCAGGGTGTGCTCCCAACCCCCTCAACCACACAACTTCAAAAAAAGATTTATAAGGACAAGCTTTCCCACTCATGGAAAAATTCTAGGAACATCACGTTATTGGGGGAAAAAATACTAAATCAAATCCCAGCACTGCCAAAATCAAGGATTCACAGGGATTTCAGCTGCTCACATCATTCAACAGCCTGGTTTGGAGAAGTCTTAAACCAAGGACATTGAGTTAGGATTGTCTGCAGGAGATGATAATTTGAATTAAAACTTTTAAAAAAAATAGGAATCAAGCAGCTGCTGCCAAGGGAGGTCTTGGCTCCAAGTTTTTCTGGAAGTGCTCTGTGGGTAGGCAGTGAAAGGCTCCCATACAGCAGCGCTGGCATCCCATAATTTCTGGTTCTCCCTGCTCTGGCTGCATGGGATGCTTCTCCTTGCACAAGGAACCCCAGTGGTGCAAAAGGGCATCTGTGCTGAGCGGTGTTTTCATGTCCATCTCACATCACCTGGGCACGTTTCAAAAAGGGACACTTCCAGTAAAGCTCCTGGGCCGCTGAGCAGGCAGGAATTTGGCCATGGAGCTCATCCCCAGGGAGAAGGATTTTACTGAGGGCCCACTGCAGTCCAGACCCCATAAAATGAACATTTTGTGTAATTTTGGCCAGTTTAAGGAGTAACCAGATCTGCACAGACTTCTCCAGAAGCACCTGAGGGTGAAGAACTCAACAACTTCTGTGAGCAGTGGAGAATAACACAGAACTGAGAGAAATGTTCTAGAAAGGGTTCCCAGGGCTCTGCAAGGTGCTCCCAGCTGTGTCTGCCAGGATGTCCAAGGCCAGAGGAAAACAATGGATTTAAAGCACATTTTACTCAAAGTCAGTCTCTGCAGTGCTGCCCTGAGGGGCAGCCCAGACCCTGCTCTGTGAGATGCTCTCAGCTGGAATTTTGGTTTTAAGAGCAGGAAATTCAGTGTGGACAGAACTGTCCCTCCTGGAATATCCCCTTTGAACAGCCAAGACAACACATCTGCAGCCAGGAGCAGCCCTGGGTGCAGAGCAGAACCCCTGGATGCAGGAGGAGCCCCTGGATGCAGGACAAACCCTGGATGCAGGACAGAAATTCTGGATGCAGGAGGAACCCCTGGATGCAGGACAGAAACTATGGATGCAGAAGGAGCCCCTAGATGCAGGACAAACCCTGGATGCAGGACAAATTCTGGATGCAGGAGGAATCCCTGGATGCAGGACAGAACCCCTGGATGCAGGACAGAACCCCTGGATGCAGGAGGAGCCCCTGGATGCAGGAGGAGCCCCTGGATGCAGGACAGAACCTCTGGATGCAGGACAGAACCTCTGGATGCAGGATGCTCACCACCTCTCAGGAGCCTGGGTCACTCCCTGGGGATGCTCAGGATGCTCAGCACCTCTCAGGAGCCTGGAACACTCCCTGAGGATGCTCAGCACCTCCCAGGAGCCTGGGTCACTCCCTGGGGATGCTCAGGATGCTCAGCCCCTCCCAGGAGCCTGGGTCACTCCCTGGGGATGCTCAGGAAAGCTCATTTAGGGCTGCACCTGCTCTAAAATATTTGGATTTTCTGATCTCTTCCCTGCTAAATGGAGAATGGCTCCTGTGAGCACCTCAGTCAGGTACAGACACATCCCCTGCAGAAAAGAACCCCCCCCAGCTCCCAGACTTTGTGTCTTCCACTCCGAGACCACCCAGGGAGGTTTGCAAGAGTGTTTTAAGAGAACAGTTCCTCGTTGTTCATCATTTCCCTCTGAGCAGTGCCTTTCACATCACCTTGTGCACTTCAGCAATGCTCACTGAGCTCCAGCACAGCAGCAGCAGCCAGCTCTGCTCTCCCCAGAGCTGTCACTGCTGGGTTTGATCCCTTCACCCAGCCCAAGTGACACTCCAGCAAATAAAATCACCCTCAAGGAGACTCAACCCCAAATACTCAGGCACCACACGACGTGCACAGCAGCACTACCAAACATTTCTGACACTGCAGCATTAAAATTTCCTTTAAACAACTGGATTAGCTGCTGGATTTGGATGGATTGGATGCTCAGCACAGCTAATAATACCTTACATGGGGCAGAGCAGCCAAAGCTGATCTGTGATTGTCAGGGCCATTATTCCCCTGGATCTGGACACTCACTGACACATCTGTGAGGTGACAAACAGAACAGGAACAACTTCAGGCTGCTCTTCCCCAAGGGTTCCAAAAATACATGAATGAGATCATTCCCAGCTCAAAATAAATGTATTGTGCCTTCTAGGAAAAAAAAAATATTAATAAATAAAACCAATCAAGGCTGTAACAGGATAAAAGGGTTTAGGGTGTCTGAAACCAGACTTTGAGGAGCCCCAGGAGCCCCACATGGGACCAGCTGAGATCCATCTGCTCCTGTTTCAGGTTTAAGCACAATTCCACTTTGAGATACCCAAAATAATCCCAGGCTCAATGCAGACACAGCCAAACCCACGACCTTGAACCAAACCTGACCCTCACATCTGGGGCCAGATGTGCCTGGTGAGTTCACTTCATGGAATGAGGGGGAGAAGTGATTTGGTGCCTAAATCAGTGTGGTCAGGGAATCCAAACTGCAGGTGGAGTCTGTCTGTGTGACAGAAAAAGATAAAAATCAAAGCTTGCTAATTGAATATTTGAAGGAAAAGATTAAAATGTTCTGTTATAAATTTTTCTTTACAGCAAGCAGAGCTGTAGGCACAGTTCTGCCTTCAATCCTGCAGCTGCACAGATAAAAATACCCACAGTAACCCAAGATAATTTCAACTCTGGAGTAGCATCTACGTAATTCATGTCCAATCAACTCCTTGCTAAAATCAGCCCTGACTCATGAATGACGGGGGATTTCAGTTTTAAGAAACATTTTCTTCTCCTGTGGGAAAAACACAAAGTGTTGTTTGCTCATCCTTGCTCAAAAATCTGCTTCAAACACCACATAATAAAGTGGAAGCTTTAGATCACTAAAACACAGATAATTAAATATGTATTTGGATGATTTCTTTCTGGTTTTTTTTTTTTATCTACTGCAGAAAAAAGCCAAATCCAAAGGACAATTCCCACAGAAGCCAAGAATTCTCCCCAAGCAGAGACCTCCAAACAGCACAAGCCAGCAATTGTCTGTGGAGGGAACAATGGATCTTTCTAGGGGTGAGCTCATTAAAAAATGCACTCTGGAGGCCTGGCTGGGCTCAGAGCTCACATGCAAGGTGATTTTTGTTATCAGCCAGCACCTCCTGGGACACCCTCACCCCTCACTTCATCACAACACAGATAATGAGCTGCAATTACAGCAAGGCACAATTGGAAATACATAAATAAATAAATATATAAATTGCTTCGTGGCAGGGTGAATTCAGGGAGTGACCTGCAGGGTTTATCAGAATATTTGAGTAAAATCACCTTCTCTCAGAGGCTGCTGAATTTCCTAAAGCCCCACACCAGCCACTCTCCTTTTCCTGGTCATCACACCCGGGTTTTGCACCACTTGAATTCTCCTTTTAATCACCTGCTCTATTTCCCCTACTCTCCCTCAAATTGCTGCAAACTGGGAAAAACAAAACCCTCAAAGTTTGGTAACAGATGGCACCAGAAATGTGGGATCTCCTACATGCCTGGAAGCAGGAATTCAGTCACTTCTGTCATTTAGTGAACAGCAACAAAAACCCTCGGAGGAGGTGACTCACTGGGATCCTGACACAGAATTGTGGGGAAAATATAAATAAGGATGAATCTCCAAGCTTCAGAGAGCCACGGTTTTGGGGTGTTTTAATCAAATAATGGGAGCTTTTAGGGAGGGGAGAGAAAGAAACATCTTTTAGTGTTATTTTACAGCAAGCCTTAACCCAAACCACTGGGATGGTGCTTCTGTCATCCCATCAATCCCAGCCCAGCCCTCCCAATTCCTTCCTCCTTAGGAACACACAGATCCACCACCTCTGCTTTTCTTGCTGTTTTTAAAGCACCTCACTTTGCAGAAATTCAAATTTCCTGCACCTCCTTCGCTGCACAAATCAGGAAGGAATTACCCAAACTTTCTGGGTGTCCACTTCATAAAATACCCCAGGAAAACGTGGGCATATTCTCAAAAAAACCCAGACAGATACATTTCATTTATGCACAAGAACTTTTCCTGCAATCTCTCAGCTCCTTCCATCTATGCCAGAAGTTTTCTCCCCCTTAATTACACTTTGCTCTGAATTAAGCTGGATTTTCCCCTCTTCAATGAGGACAATTTTCCCCTTCATCCTCATTTATTCGCCAGCATTAAAATTCTGCTGCTTTCCAAGTGCATCCCTGCTAAAATCCTGACGTTCCAGTGATGGCATTTGTGAGCAATTTCCTGCCAGAGATTTACATCTCGTGTTCCCCCTCACGTCTTCCCCACTCCCAGAGCCCTGAAACAAAGGGAACAGCAAGGAAAAGCAGTTTGGAGCTGGAACAGTGATCCCATTGTCCTCCCAAAGACATCAAAGCCCACGATGCAGCTGCTCCTAATGGGCACCAGAACAAGGAGCAGGGGGCTCAAGCCTGGGGTTGATGAATTGGCAGTGGCACCACGATCTGGAAGAGGATTTGCTGATTCCACAGCAGGAATCTGCCATGAGCTCCTGCAGGACCTGCTCATTTCCACAGGGAATAACAGCCCTGGCATCTCCCCTTCTCTGCCTCCTCCAGGAAGAAGCACAGGGATGGAATTCCAAGAAAATGGGACCTGTTCTGGTGGGAAACAGGCAGAGCTACAGAGATTAAAATGAGTGCTCAGATGGTGAAAATATAAATGAGGTTGATAGATACAAGTGGTGATACAAGAAATGGGAATGCACTGTTAATTTATGGATGTGATTTCCCTTCTGCTCTACAGCCAATGTTCATGCCATGCTTTTGTTTCTATCAGAAGGAAAAACCAGGCACTCACTGGAGCTGCCGATGGAAATTTCCCCCCAAGCAGGTGTGTGATGGGACTCCCCAGGCCCAGGAGATCCCTGGTGCTGTGTCCCCCTGACCCTCAGAGTATGGAATTGCCCCTCCAGGGCTCCGAGGGACATTCCTTGGCCTCCTGGAGGTGAATAAAGTGCTGCCATCACCTCAGCCCCAGCTCCAAAGGAGCCCTGCTGGCAGCCAGGGCCAGGTGTCCCGGGGGATCCAGGGGATTTAGGTTAAACACCCATATGTCTGATCCCACACCTTCCACTGCCTCCTCCAGGCTGCTTCTTGCTCAGGGAAAAACACTCCAGCTCCAGCCACAAACGATGTTTGTGCACAATTTGGGTGATTCAGGGACCTCTGCAGTGTCTGATCACCTGGACACCGCAGAGTTTTAATTGCCCACAGCAGCAAACCCCTAATTCCCAAATGCTCTGGTCCTGGCAAACCCAGAGCCCCTTTCTTATCTTTGCAGGGTGAGACCTCCTTGGTGCGAAACTCGCCAGAGGCAAAAAAAACCCCAGGGAAACAAAGAAACAAGTTAATTAATTGCTTTGAGAAAAGCTACAAACAAACCCCAGCTACAACACAAACATGTCACTGCTGCAAAGGGCACGGTCACTGCTCACTGATTCCTGGGCCATTTATTCACCTGCTCTGCTTTTTAATTAGATGTTTTTAGCCTCAGCATCTCCTCTTTTGTCACCAGATCGTTACAGAGGTTTTTTTCTGCCTTAAAAAAAGGCAAACTGTGGGATGAGAACCGAGCAGAACTCGCAGAGATCATTGCACTTCTCATTATTTTATTCCCATTTCTTTGATCTGTTTCCCAAGGATGGTTTGGGGCCTCTTTATCCATCTCAGCAGCCGTGGTGGGAACACCACCCAAGTTTCCTTCCAAGAGCAAGGAATGACTTCACTGTTGTTTTCCTAAGCATGCAGAAAAACCAAGGGGGAAGGACATATGCAAAGGCTGCTCCCAGAATCATTTCCCTCACAAATTCACAAGCAAAGTGTTTTCCATCTGTTTGCAAAGAATGTCAGATAATAAATTACTATTCCACCTTCTGTGCTGGAAAACAGAAGAGAAAACAGTCCCTGGAGTCTCCAGCCACCCTGTCCCCACCAACCCAAATCCAACAGCCCTGCTCCACTGAATCCCCTTTTTTGGGGCAATTTACAATTGATGTAAATTTACATTTGATCTGGGAGATGTCCAAGGAACCCTGTCCCCATCCACCCCTGGGGACAGCCAGGCTGTTCCCAAGCACTGCCCATGATACATTTATTAATAATCCATTTATCCAGGAATATCAAAACTTCAGTATGCAGCAAACAAAAAATGGCAGTGGGAAGAAGTGAGGAAATAACAGAATTAGGAATTAATGATACAGAAATCCCAGAATTAAATGGGATATATACAAATCATGGAGTTAGGAAACAATGGCATCAGGAATTAATTCAAAGCCAGAACACCTCACCTAATACTGCCTCACCAAAGGTTAAATTTATCAATCTGCAAAAATTAATGGTGTCAGAAGGGAAAAAAAAAGAGATTTAGAAAAAGCCAAGCCTGTCAATGTCACAGGAAGGAGTCCCACAGACTGCAGTGAGCTGTGCCTGAGAAACATCACTAATTCTGTACTGGAGGCCAAACTCACAACTGAATTCACAGTTTGAGAGGGGAGGAGGGAAAAGCAACAAGAAACCCTGAAGGAGAAGGAGAACATCAGCTCAATCTGAGTTTGTGGCACTGCCCAAGGCTGCAGGCAGAGCTGCAGCTGCACAGAGCTGCATTTCAGGTCTCTCCCTGCAGTGCTGCAGTGCCTTGGCTGCTGAACCCCTGCAAACCTCTCCAGGCAGGTTTTGGAGAGAACACCAACTCCCCAGGGAAATGCACTGAGCTGCACAAACCCCACACACAGCCTGGAAAGTGCAGCTCAAGGAACCACTGACATCTACAACAGGCTGAATTCTGAGGATTCACAGCTTTATTTCACATTTATCTGAGGCTCCTGAAAGGCTGCACCCCTCCAAGCACAGACCAGCCATTTCCAACAGCACAAGGGAGGCTGATTTCCCTGGAAAAACCCCTTTTTTTCCTTGCAAACCCCTTGAAAGGAACAGCCAGGCTTCACTTTTGGCAGGGAGAGCTGCAGGGAGAGCTCTCTGAAGGAACAACTCCTCCCGTGAGGCACCAGATTAAAACTCCCACGAGTGCTCAAGTCAAGTGAGGCCAAACTGCAGCGCTGCTCAGCTCCCCTGGGTGGGACAGGATGGGAGAGGGGAGCAGGGAGACAGGGGGGAATGAGCCTCATCCAAGGGGAGCATCCTAAATGCAGAGCAGGGCTTCTCCTGGCCCCTGAGAGATGTGTGCTGCCTTCCAGGGCGCTGCAGGGAAAAGGGATGGAGTGATGGATAACTCTGCTCTTCTACCCTGAGCAGCAGCACAGATTTCCCTTCTGGGGACCAAAAGAACTCTCGTGGCCATTTCTGCCCCCAGAGCTGGAATCATTCATTATTTGCTCACACCTGGTGCCCTCTGGCACCACACTGAAATAAATCACTTTGGTGTTCACCAGAACTTGTGCTGTGTGGTTGTGACCCACCACAACACTCTTTTCTTATCAGAAAGATAAGAATTTATCTTTATCCTGGGTCCTGTGATGGTTGGAGACACAATTTTGTGTCTACACCAGGTTCTTTCTCCAACAACAGAGGATGTTGACACAAAGAGGGTAAGAAAAACCAGATATTTATTTAGAGATGTCTCCTCAGTTCTAAATATTTAAAAGATATGCTTGTGATTGGCCTACCCCATCCCAAACTCCACTGCACAAGCAGGAGGTCAGGAAGGAAACTCTCCAAGAGCCCACCAGACAAACAGGGAAGTGTTGAGCATCCTCATCACCTCCTTTATGGTTCCTGCTCAAAAAATAAAAGTCTCCCACTGCATTTGATGGTTTTTTTTTTATCAACAGCACAATAAATCAGTGCCATCTAGTGGAGTCCAAAATGTTAACCTGGACCACAGCTTCCAAATCTTACCTGTCTTCAATTTACAGCCTCTCAAAGAACATTCCCTGCAGTGCAGGCAGCTGATCCATCAAATAAATGAGTTTAACACTGTACTTCAGTCCCACTCACCTTCCAGACACCTGCAGGACCAACACCTGAGCCCAAATCACACCCCCAGCATCAGCAGGAACTCACCTTTAGAGCTCCTCAGAGGGCAGCCAAGAGCTCTGCAGTTCCATGAAACTCGGGCCAAAAATCAACAGAAATGTTCAGTATAAGGGGGAAAAATCCTGCATTGATTTATAGGGATTTCCCCAGCAGTTTGGGAACTAACAATGCATGAGGATGCTTAACACAGTGGAACCATCACATTTCATTAAAACCACCCCAATTAGCACCGTGGGATTGTGGATTTCTCTGTTTCAGCCCCTCTGCAAGGGCACTTAGATCATTTAGCTGCTCCAGGGGAGTAAAATTGCTCCAAACAAAGCAGGAGTACACCCCACAAGTAAATCCAAAGTGAAATTCCAGGCTTTTAGATCAGCACAGAACGTGGTTATTTCCCTCTGCATTGGTAAAACACCATTTCTGCTTTCCTGGGGTTATAAGGAGTGCATCTCAAGGCCTAATGCAGTGTTCACACACCTTGATTAACAAAACCCCAAAATATGAGCTGTGAGTGAGTTAATTGGCAATAGAATTGACCAACAAGGCCTGGTCCAGACTCTGTGAGATCCCACCCCAAAGTGACAAATGGGGATTAATTCCCATTAAAGCTTCCACACGTCCAAGGAGAGAATTTCACACCCTGCCTGTAACAAAAATCACCTTTTCCCCTCTCAAACGCTGCTCCTGTGGGCTCCCACTTCAGCACCACCCAGGAATTTCACAATCCAGTGAAGAATCCTGGTTCCCCTTTGCAGTGCTCCAACGTGGGAATCTTTGAAATTGCCATCAAACATGGAAATACAGATCCTCTGAAAGGCTGCTGGATCTGACGCAATGCCAGGCAGGGATATTTTTAGTTCTAATCCATTTAAAGTGCTAAATTCCGAGGGAATCAGCAGCATTGCTTTCACTCACCACTCCAACCAAATTCCTCTGGTCCCACTACTCCTGCAATCTTCAAGGAAAAGGAGATAAGAGAACCGTTCACCTGATAAGGAAATACCTTTATCTTTTGTTTCTTTAATGCTTGGAGGTACTTCTGCATGTGCCACTAAATAATAAATCACACACAATAAATCTTCTGGCCACAGAGGACACTGCAGGAATGCATCAATAATGCAGGGCCTGAACGCCCAAAATCAGTGAGTGTGGGATTTGCTATTTTTATCTCCAGGCTGCTTTGGATGGACCAATTTAGGTTGATGAAAAACGACTCCTGGGAATACACAGAAGCTTTGGAATAGGGCATTGATCACTCTCCAGACCTGCCAGAGCCTGAAATTCAGGGCTAAACACAATGAAAATGGTCCACACTGGGGTTGTGGTTTCATTTAAATCCAGACCCAGTTTCATAAAACAAGAATTCTTCGTATAAAAATAGTTGCTTTTAACCAAAATAATGGGGATTTCAAAACTTGGGACTTTTATCCAGCCTTTTTTTGGGGATTAACAAGTAACTAAACCAGAGACAGGTTATCAGAAACTTCAGCACACCTATTAAAAAGCAAAGAAAAAAAGCTTTAATTTATTGGGATTAGGTAGCAATAACAGAGATTGTCCTAAAGGAGAGTTTTAGAGTTCTCCCATCTCCCACAAGTTATTATTTTCCCATTAAAATGATGCAAACCCCACAAGCCTGTGTATAAAGCATTTATTTCTACTCTTGTTTTATGAGCAAACACCAACCACTGCCATTGATAAAAGCAGAAATATCTGAAGTGTGTTTGCCTAGAACACAGAAAAACCCAAGGCAAACACACTCCAGGGACTGCTCCAACAGCTTCTGCTCCAAGGGCACCTTTTTACCTTGAATATTCAATGACTCTTAGTAAAATAATGGAAAAAAGCTGCTCCAGAAATTGTGTGTTTTTAAAAAGAGCCCAATTCAAAGGGTTTGAAGTGCAAGTTTTCTTCTGGAAGAGAGACTTGAGTGAAAAACCATCTCGAGCCTGGGTTTGCTCAGTGCTTTTTGCTGATGCTGCTGAGGTTTGCTGGCTGCAAGCAAAGGAGATTTTTGTTCTTCCAACAGAACCAAAGTGTGAAACAGCACAAAATCCTGACAGATTGGTTCAGCTCCTCCCAGTGCTCCCCTTCAGCAGAGCTCAGAGCACCCAGCAGGGAAAAGAGCACTGCTTGCAGCAATTTGCTGTGTTTTCCTCTCCCCACCCACAGCAAGTGATTAATGAGCAGCAGGTCCCGTTAATTGCAGTGTGAGCAGCAAGGCAGGGCCTGGGTGGGAAAAAGCCCATTTCCACTTCCATGAAAGCCCTGGTTTTCCAGCAGGTGTAAGAGAGATCAGCACAAGTGGTTTATTTATCAGTAAATGGCCATTCTGCAGATTTAGACTGATTTTTACTCAAGCAGCCACGGAGTTTTCCCAGGGCCAGGTGATCCCTCAGCACCTGTGAGCAGGTGAGACAAATTCCTGCCTGGATATTCCTGGGACTGGATAAAAGCAGGATTTACCTCCTCATGCCTGATGCTGTGCAAACCCAAACTGCACCACAAAAAACACGCTTTCTTCTGTTTTTTGCCAGGAATAAAAGCATCCTAGCAAGAGAAATACCCATTTCTAGACAAAAATAACTTTTATTCTATGAAACAGAAATATTTCACAGTATTTCTTGCTCTGGAGCTAAGATTGATGCTAGCCTGAAGTGGGAATTAAAACCACAAACAACCACTGCAGCTCTATGTTATTTTTGTCCATGAAACACAAACCACTCCAAGTTTTGCTTGTATTTCATGAAATATTCATTCCACAGAGAAATGGGGGAAAATTAAGAGAGTGAAATGGCCAAAGCCCATCCCCAAATAAAATTCAGTGGCAAAGCTGGAAATGAACCAATGTGAAATTACATCTCTGGGATGCTGTAGCTCCTCTTAGGGTGAGTTCTCTGCAGCAAAAAACACCAAACATTGTTCCAGACTGTCTCCAATAAATAAATTTACACATTTTCTTCCCTTCCTGTATTCCAGCTTCACTCCCAACACCCCCCAGGCTGCAGGGAGCACGGGATAAAGGCTGAGAGTTGCATCCCAGAGCTCATGAAGAGATTACAGTGCAGGGGGATTGAGGGGAGGGTGCAGTAATTCCCTGTGTCTGCTCCCAGCCCTAAGGCACGCTCCACTGGGGGGATTATCTGCTGCAAACACAGCCAGAACATGCTCCCACTTTCTGGTTTTGGATTCCTGCAGGCTCACAATCACTCAGGAAGTTCCTTGGCCAGGCAGCTGTTGATTGTGTTTCGTTAAAATGCAGTGCACAAGTGTCTGAGGACTTTCTCTCACTGTTAACAGGGGGAAAAAATGCAAAATTGAGCCCTCAGATATTGTAATTAGCCCATAACAAGTGTGCATTTGGCTCACTAGATGCTGGACTGCACAGGGTCTGGGATGCACATGAACAAATGTAAAAGAAAGTTTAAAAATGATTATTTTAAGGCTTTCAAAGCACACCCAGGTGGGCACTAAGTGCTTGGTCATAACAGTGCCACAGCATGCACACAATTAATATTAATGATGTAAAAACAATATGAAGGCAGTTATCATTAATGGGAAATATCAACATGGGTTGTACTTGGAATTTCTGCTGCACTTCACCTCTAAATACTGCAAGTGCACTGAGCTTTATATGAAATTAGGAGGGAATTAAATGGGAATTGTCTGGCATGGATGGGCTGGGGGTTTCCTTCTGCCTGCAGGGACACAGGCAGAGCTCTGCTACACCCCAAAAATCCACCCATTGCTGCCCCCCAGCACCACAGACAAACCCAGCAATTGCCACCCAAACACAGCACAGTGAACAGCCAGCAGAACACTCTCCCCATCTTCTTGCCTTAACAGCACTGCCAAATTACACAAAAATTCCTCATGTTCACTACAAAAAAACCCTGAAAACACCATTTTGAACACACTGAAAGCTCCACTCCAGTGACTCATTCCTACAAAGACCTTTCCATGTCAAACCCAAGCTCAGCCCAGCCTGAACATCATCACTCAAGGCTGCTGTGGCTGTTTTAGCTCTTGGGTACCTGTCTGGAAACTGCTGCTCTGCATGACATCACTCCTCAGCTTCACACCAACTCTCTGCCAGTCTCCCAGCAGGACAAAATAATCAAGTGTAAGAAAATATGCCCAGGGAGTTGATAAAGGGAGGAGAAGCAGAAGCAAAGAGACACCAAGGACCTCGGCAAACAGCTCAATAATATTGATTAAACACAAACACAGGAGAACATCTTTGCATTTGGGGAGCACAGTGATGGTGGCTGTCTGAAATGCAATTTTCCCTCCCAACAAAAGGTTTCCTTCAGCACACCAGGATCAGGTTCCACCTGGTCCACAACATGAGCTGGTGGCTGCTCACACCACAATGTGCAGCCCAATTCTCCTCACTGTGCCAAAATGAAAATCCCACTGTGCAGTACCACTGAATATGAGTGTAAATGTGTATTGATGTATTTATATATTTTATCTGTCCATCTTCTCCTTCAGAATACCAGCCTGCCACCCACTGAAACATCTCTACTGCTCACCCAAGTCCCTGTTTCAGAATCTAGGGGGCTTTTCTGAGACTTGGACAAAGAAAAGGATCCAAAATCTCACCCTTTCTGGATTTTTTCCCACAGACAGCTCATTAACACCTCACCTCCCTTCCCCAGAGCAGCAGCTGATGCTGCACAGACCCACATCACCTGTGTGACCTAGGAAATCCTGTTATTGTCACACAGCCCAAAATCTCCCCACCCTTCACCCAAAGGGACTGCAGCCTGCTGTGACCCCCAAAAGGCCAAAGCAGGGAATGAGTCCCCACATTTTATTTTACCCCCACACTGCTGGGGCTGTGCAGGGTCCCCGTGGAGCTCGGAGCAGAGCGGGGCTGTCCCTGCCCAGTGCCCCTCCAGCAGAGGGAATAAAAACCCCTCTGAGCACAACAACCCCGACTCCTCCTGCCCTGGGGACTCCTCACAAGGAGGGGTTTCTCAAAGGCAGAGCCCCTCTGAGAGGTGATTAAGGTGGATAGGTGGGGGAAAAAAAGGGGATTTAAATTTCTGGGTGCTTAATGCACATCAATCTTCGTGGTAAAAAGGGCTGCATTTGGAACTCACTGCACAGAACTGCACTTCAAAAATAAATGTTTAGGGTTTTTTTTTCATAAAACAAGAACATTTACAGTCCTACAGTTTGATTTCAGGGACAATTAACTAAATTCTGCAGGAATCTATTGCAGCTCCTGTGACAATTTAGGACTTTTTTTACAGAGTTGCTTCTGGGACTGGAGTTATTCAACATCTGGAAAAGCCCATTCAAATTTGGAGGCAACAATTTTCTATTTCCATTGTCTAAAATCTTTATCACTTTGTTTCATCATTTATCACCTGCTCAACCCCACAGCTCAGCCAGGGCTCTCCTCTGGAAAAGACCTCCAATTTCAAGCACTGATTCAGACCAAACTCTGCCCAAAATGTAGTCTGAATGTTACCCAACTCATTTCTTCCTCTCACCCTTTATTTCACACAATCCCCCATTTCCTTACACAGATTTGCACACTCCCATCCATGTCTTTGCAGTTGTTTTTCAATTAATCAATGTGGTAGATTATGATTAACCATAAGCCTGTAACAATTAACATTCTTGTTTATCCTAAAGATTCAAGGGTGATAAATATCATGAATATAAACAAAGAAGGAAAAGCAAATTAAATATTCAAATAAGCTTCTATTGTAGGTATTTTTATAAGAGTTGATGCAGGAAAATCACAGAATAATTGGGGTTGGAAGGGACATTTTTGGATTATCCAGTCCAGGAGGGGCAGGCAGCTGATGGAGGTCACCAGGGGTCTGTCCAGGTGTGGTCTGAAGGCTCCATGGATGGAGAATCCACAATCCCTCCACCCAACCTGTTCCAGGATTCATCCAACAAAACAAGGAAAGGGGGATTTTGGTGTTTTTTCAGCTGTTCAGACAGGATTTGCTGTATTCCAGTTTGTTCTGTCCCTGGGACAGCCTGGTTGTCTTTGCTCCTTCCCAGCAGGAATTTCTCCACATCCACATCCCCTCGAGTCTTCTCTCACACCAAAGATGCTCCAGTGCCTCCTCCAGGCTCTCTCCAGTAAATCCATTGATTCTCTGGCTCTGGGGAGCCCAGACTTGGACCCCACATCCCAAACGTGGCCTCAGCAGTGAGGAGCAGGTGGATTTTCAGAAGATCAACCTGACTTGCCTGATTTTAATAACAAATTGTGGAAAGTTCCCACCCTGATTTCCCCAATGGCTGCAACAGTCTTAAAACTCAGCTATAAAGGAAAGGTAAATATGTTTGTTCAAGGCATGATAAGATTGGTAATTCTGGAGCAATTAGAACAACCAAGAGTTTCTTTAAATGGATTTTGTGCTGGCCAACAACACCCTGGTGAAGTTATGGACATTTGTTTTAACTCAAAATAAATCAAATTGGCTCCTCACTCTAAGAAATCGACCATTTCAATGGATTTCCCAAATACTTTTCCACGTTATTCTACCAGGGCTGTACTGAACCTGCCCTGGTTCAGTTTTCCCAGCTTTCCCAACACCCCCAGCTGCATCTGTCCTGTCACAAGACCTGGGATGCAAATAGAGGCTGGATCAGCCCCGGATCCCATTGCTGCCCCCAGCCCAAACCTCATTTCTTGCACCAGATTTATGGATACAGAGCTGCATCCCTGCCACGGCACAGTGCAGCAGGAATGGCTGGGGAGCAGGGCTGCCACTCCCTGGCCCCTCTCTGACCTGGTCTCCAGCCTGAATTCACCTGGGGACACTCAGGGCCTGACCTTTGGTCCCTCCATTGCCTGGGCAGGGCAGGAGAGCAGAACCCACAGTGACAAATTTATCAAGCTGAAAATCCCACATTTCCAACCCCCAGCTCTATTCCTGAGCACGCAGAGGGAAGTTCAGACATTAATCTTCAGGCACAAGCATCTTATTTTCTTTTTTTTGTTCAAACCCAACATGGCTCCCTGATTCTGCTGCAAACACCAGATCTCCATCCTAATTATTATTCACTTTTAAGAATTTGGGTACCTCCCCCAGCTCTATGTGACTATACCCACAGCTGCTGCTGCTTCTTCAGAGGAATCTTACAGCAATCTGCACTTGCTTTGCAGGATAAACCTCCCATTGTGTGCTGTTCCCCAAAAATCAGCTTTTCCAGCAGCTGCCTGGAGATCTGGAGTTCTCAGGGCTGAGGCTGTTCATGTCCCACATTTGTCTGAGTCAGAATTTAGCTGAAGCACCTTCAGTTCATAAATTCTTGGGTCAAAAGCGACCCCAGAAGCCAAAGGCTGCAAAAAATGCTCCAAGGACGTTTTCAGGTGGCCTTGGGTGTTTTCAAGTCCATCAGCACCTCCCCTGGACTCTCCAACGTGTTCTGGCACAAGGTTTTTCATGGAGTCACTGAGGTTGGAAAAGCCCTCCAAGGACATCAGGTCCAAGCTGTGACCAATCCCCACCCTGCCCACAAATTCCTTGGACACCTCAGGGATGTGGAATCCAAACCTCCCAGCGCAGCCCCTGCCGATGTTTAACCCCTTCCATGAAGAAATTCCTGCTTTTTGTGGAACCAGGGAGCCGTTCAGGTTGGAAAAGATCATCAAATCTCACTGCCAGCCCTGCACCAGTCACACATTTCCTGGGCTGGTGGCTCCATCCCTTCTCTGTCATTTATCCTTGCAAGCTCTGGAAGCTGCAGGCATCACTGACTGGCTGGACAGGGATTATCTGCCTGCACATCATCTCAGATGCAGTGGAAACTACTGGATTTTAAATCATAAATTTACTGTAATCTGAATTTTACCCTTGATTTCTATCTGGTTTTCACCACTCCACGTCCACTGCAGAGGCCAGGAAAGCCTCACTGCAGTGCCTGAGAGGATCCCCAAGGCAGGAGCAGGCTCTGCCATTTGGCTCTCAGGGTCACTTCAAAAGGCATCGTTCCTAATGAGCAGCTGCATTTCCCCACCAGGAACGCGGGGCCATAATGGCCCTGCTGCCAAACCCTGCTCATTTCCATCCCTTTGCACAGCCAGCCCTTTGCTCCATGCTAATGTGTTTTCCTAAACAAAAGGAGCCACAGCCAGCCCAGAGCTGACCTTCAAATTTGCCTCTGCGATTTGGATGCCTCAAAGTCCATTTGCCTGGTGGCTCTTTTTATTTTTTTTCCTTTTTTTTTTTTGTGGTGGGGAGAGTGTTGGGATAAAAAGAGACACATTAATTCCTAAAAACCACGTGCAAAGGAACCATCCAGGAGAGAGGAGCTGCTGGGAGCCGTAGTTTCCCTGCACAGACACACCCTCAGCCCGGTTATTCCCCTTCTCCCTGTTTACAAACACCAAGGAAAACCTTGCTGTTTATTCTAAAATAAACAATTCTATTTCCTCGTCGTTTTCAAGGACTGATATTTACGAGTGAGTCGCTCTTGATTGTTTCATGTCACGTTTCACATCCCTGGGAAGGGGCAGAATTGGGAAATAAACAAAGACATCTCTTCACTGCACCTGGAAAACACTGCCATGGTAGCATCAGACACTTGGACCCTTCTCATAATTCCCTAAAAAAAAGCCACGACACAATTCCAGAGGCTGCTGACAGAGGCATTTGGGGAAGTTCAGGATACCCATCTTAAGTTGGAATCACACTACAAACCCAACAATTCCAAAAGCACGCCAGAAACCCCCCAAAAAACCCCAGAACTTTGCCTTTTTTATATCACCAGGTGTGTAAAATAATGAGAAAACCCGCAGGATGGCCTTTTAACTGAGGAAATAAACTGTGCTTTGTCTCCTCCCCGAGCTATCCCTCTGTTCCTCGTAGACTGATGGCAGCAGATGCAGGATCCCCTCCTCCTCCTCCTCCCCCAGCAATTGGTTCTGCTTCCCTGGCAGCCCGTGGAGGAAATCCATGGCATCGCCCTCCCACCCCCAAGCAAACAGGAAAACCCATAAACCCCCCCCCCGTGGCACCCTCTATCCACGAGGAACCATCACTTGTACCCAGTGGCAGAGCAGTCTATCCTTAAAATACATTTCTGGAGAGGAGCCAAGGAAAGTGAAGGCACTTTCAGCCTGGAGAGCAGCCACAATCTTTAACACTTAAAAAACAGGGATTCATTAAGTTACTCTTATATTAAATGTCTTTAAAAAAAACCCTCTGACAAAACCCACAGGCAGAAGACCCAACACTAAAAAAAAAACCCAAAAACCAACCCAAGAGTCAAGTCAGGAATTTTCAAGTTCATGTGTCAAGGGGATAAAGTTGATACAAAATACTCTCTATTCTTTAGGAAACCAGAGTCCTCAGGATGTACATGAAAGGAGAGGAGCCATCTGCTCTGCCTATAAATCAGCTTCTAAATTATCAGAGAATGTTTTAATTTAACAGCAGACTAAATAAATCAGCACTCTCACGGGCCATGGGGATACACACAAAATGTGGAATTATTTAAAAGACACGGTTTGGTTGTGAATCTACCCCACAACTGTGCTCAGACACAGTTTCCTCAGGGATTCCTCACTGATAAATCTCTCCCTCTCACCTCCTCTTATATTTAAGCTTAGGGATTCTTTAGCAGCACAATCATAAAAAAATATATAATAAAATAAATAAAAATAAATAAAACACCCTCTTGCACTGACATCTCCACAGCCTCCAAAGCAAAATCCCTTCTCCCCCATCACAGACTGGTGAGCTCAGCTGGGAAAAAAAAAGAAGGTACAAGACCAGAGCATCCTTTTGGGTGGAAAGCAGAGCTGGATGTGCTTGCTGCTGCTTTCACCATAAACACTGCTGCTGCTTTGTTCTAGCTTTTTAATATTTTATTTGGTTTTTGTGTTCTCCATTTTATGCTGATTTAACAGTTCCAGCTGTGCAGCTCCCTAGGCAGTCTCCATATTCATAATTATTATTATTGGATAAACATGTATTTGAGTGGGGCAACAGATGATATGCAGATAATTTTTCTTTTGCTTACTCCCATTTATTTCCCCTGGAAGAAGAAGAAGGAAAAAAAAACCAAAAACCCAACCCAAGCGCTTTATTGTGCCCTCCCACAGCTGAGAAAGGCTGTGTGAATGTGTCAGCGAGGCGATGGCTGTGCAATCACAGGGAGCAGTCTGGCATCTCAGCACGGCTGGGAGCAGGAATGTGCCGAGCCGGGCACGGGAGGGTGTGGCCGGGCCAGACGCAGAGCTGGAGACGGGGAAGAGCGGCTGGAAAGGGAGCGCAACCCCTCCTTCATCCCAGCGAGCCCCTAACGAGCACCGCTTTGGGGTTTTTTAATTAAAGGGAGGCGAAATAACAGCGCTTGGCCAGCGGGAGAGGCGAGCACGGCTCGGGGTGGGCGCTGAGCTGATGTTAAACAGGTGGCTGGGGTTTGGCAGCAGCCCTGGGGACACTGGTGGCACTGGTCCGCCGCGAATGCGACTGTCACCGGAGAGCCCCAGCAGCGGTAATTGCTTAAGGAGATAAAAACCCTCAGCGCGGGGAGGGGTGGTGGGTCTGGAGCAAGGCGAGAGGCGAGGCTGGGCAGCGATGGAACGCGGCAAGGACGCACCGGCAGCTCCAGGGATCGCAGGGACACGGACGCGGCGCCGGGAGGCAGCCGCGAAATCCGGAGCCGAGAGCGGCCGCCAGCCAAACGCGGCGACAACTGCGAGGTGGCGATGGCACCTCGGGCAGCCCGGGCGGTGCTTCAGGCCGGGATGCTCCCGAGGGACAAGGGGCTGATGAGCTCAGGGCAGCGCAGGACGGCGAGCGGACAGCGGCGGAGCCCAGCGCGCCTCGGGGAGCGCTCCCCGGGCAGCGCCGGGGACAAGGGAGGGAGGGAGGGATGGAGGGACGGACAGCACAGGAGGAGGGATGGACGGACAGCACAGGAGGAGGGATGGACGGACAGCACAGGAGGAGGGATGGACGGCACAGGGATGCAGCCCGAAGGAGGGATGCTGCCCGGGGCGGGGCCGGCGCAGGTGTGGCCGTTCCATCCCGTCGCTCCCAGCCCACCTGCCGCTCCCGACCA